>JABWIB010002381.1:43822-57465 GCA_016617825.1 Platyplectrum ornatum | reverse complement strand
GGTAGGCTTCTGGTGTTGTCAAACTACGGGTCCAGGCATGCAAAGCAGTGCTGCGGATAAAGAATCACTACCGGCTTGGTACAGGACATGAGGTGCTTTGGTTCTGTGGATAATGCTTCTTAGGAGAAGTAACAATAGAAAATGACTGACTGGATCCAATATCTGTACTCGTGTACAGTGTCCTTTGCTGACCCACACTACTGTTACTTCCTAGAAGCACATATCNGCAGCACGCTAATGATATTAATTAGAAAATTAAAATCTTCAGTTTAAATAAATAAACCAGATGAATATTCATTTACTGGACTCTTTAAAAGACCACCGTTTGTATCCTATTAATGGCATTTCNTCACAGTCTCCTCACTAACGCTGTTTTTCTGTATTACAGATGCATTGCTGGCGGATTTGGAATCCACCACATCTCACATTTCCAAGCGGCCTGTGTTTTTGACAGAAGAGACTCCATATTCTTTTCCCAGTGGCTGCCATACATATCAGGAAATTTCTGTACCATCCGCACCTGTCAGCGAGTCTCTCAATGGCTCCGTTAATGACCCACTGGATTCCTGGACCAGCACCTCTAATAAATTCTCCCATCAACAGGTAAATATTAAATAAAGTACACTCTGTGCTTCTTGTCCCCCAACCATACAAGTCAGATTTGAAATCGTGTTAAATGTTGTGTTCATATCATGCACATATGAAAAGGGAGCAGCACCTGTAATAAGTTACACAATAAGTCAATATCTGANGTATATTATCCTCCTTCACATTCACAGAATCCCCTCCACAGTTCTCTCCCAAGGGATAGTGTGGCATCCCCATCTGCTGGAGAAGAGGAGCATGTGTACAGGTAAGCATGATGCACTATGGCCATCTACTATTACACCCTTTTATTTTAGGTCTACATTATCAGTATAATCTGTTTCTTCTCTTGGAACAGTTTCCCAAACAAGCAGCGATCTGCAGAGCCATCTCCCACTGTCATGAGCTCGTCTCTGGGTAGCAATTTGTCAGAGCTGGACCGTCTGCTTCTGGAATTAAATGCTGTGCAACAAGCCCCATCGAGTAGTCTATCTGCAGGTGAGTGTGCAGCGTTTCTCATGCTATTCTTGATCATCTATGAATATGCATTATATGGTTTTTGCTCATCAAGGTTACATGAAAGTAATATAATGTATACTGAATGTCAGATTTCATATTCTGGTAACATAATATTGACTTGGTTATGAAACCATATGACATTATTCAGTCACAACACAGCTAAACATAGATGTACTGTATGTGAAGCCGCTGTTTNATCTACAAGACATCTGTCTACAGAAGAGACATTAGATACTTGTAGAATGTGTTCCATGGTTGTTTTCTTATTGCTTGTGTTGGTCAGTTTATTTTTTATATTTCTATTTCTGACAGTTATTTGTATATGAAAACACATACATACATACATACATACATACATACATACATAGTCAGTTTTTGCTTGTAACAAGCGCTGTGACAAAGGCCATAAATATTCTTCATTATGATTTAGATGATTTGTGCCGAAGCATCTCTCAACCTGTGGTTCCTGCCGTCCACACCAATGTCTCTGATGGCTCTGGTATGAAGATTGCTCAATCCTCGATGGAAAAGCCAAAACGCAATGGTGCATCACGGGGACTGGAGGATGTCCGTCCAAGTGTGGAGTCCCTTCTGGATGAGCTGGAGAGCTCTGTACCTAGCCCTGTGTACGCAGTTATTTATTTTTGTATTCTGCTTTCTTTTTGCACCTCTCTGTGTTTAATACTTGNCAATCTCCCTCCCTCTTACAGTCCATCAATCACTGTGCCTCAAGGGGAAATCAGCAACCCCCAGAGGGTCAATGCCAACCAGCAGCAGACCAGAATATCNGCCTCTTCTGCCACTCGTGAACTGGATGAACTAATGGCCTCACTTTCTGATTTTAAGGTATATAATGCTGACACCATCTCACCAAACCACCTAGACAACTATTTTACTAGATTTCGCTATAATCCTATATTTTTACAGCCAGTTCCTTGCTTTATATTGTATCTTATACAGAATGCACCTTTTGAAGAAAGATTCTTGTATTAATGGGTGGTTATTGTAAAGAGTTGTCTAACTAAAAGCATTCTTAAACCGTTTTCCTTCAAGTAACTGTTGTAATGCTTTACTGAACGGTTATGATTTTGAATATGGTCCAGTTTCTTTACAGATTATGAAATGGTAGAGAGCTGGGTAATGATTCACAAGAGCTTTATAGCAATATACTTTATAGAACTTTGAGATAATAAGCAGCTTTTGTTTAGTAAATCCTATTGTGGTGTATGTGGTTGATGGTNCACTGTGGTCTGCCATAGGTGTACAGGGACATTTTCACGTTAATAAAGATAAAAATTAAGCTATAGGAAACTGGATGCAGATGGATTTTGGATTTCCTTTGCATACTTGAACAGGTCTTTTTCTAAGTATGACCGGATAAAAGCGCCATACAACGATTTTAAAGCTTCACTGTTCTGTTACTGTTCTGTGTGACAATTGTGGTCAGGTTAAGGGCACAGAGAGTATTTGCACATCCCACTGCAATTTCTGCTTTTTTGTTTTCTTTGTAACCTTGTTCTAGAGAAATTTTATATAGTATGTGGGTAGTTATCACGGCCTCAAAATTCCTCTGAAAATTGCAGCATAATACATGTTATCTTATATTTCGTTTTTCTTTGTAAGTTNCTGTAAGTACTACTATGTTACTTGTGGCAGGTTTATGATTTTCTAAACATTTATGGGGAACTTAGAAAAAGTGAAGTACACAGTACCTTGTATGTTGTAATCATTAATATAGTAGATCCATTAATATAGGGGGGGTGAACTACCCCCTTTTGGTACTGTGGCACATGTATGGGTGTGAGAGTGGTATAGAGCAAGATGCTGAGAAATGATCAGAGATTAGACATCACAACAGCACTTAATGTATAAGTGGATCTACTATATTAATGATTACAACATACAAGGTACTGTGTACTTATCTGTGAAACTCTGTATCTAGCCCACAGTTTTATGGTGACCACATTTTTTGGTGTTCTTTTAGTCATTAACTTTTTAACTGTTTGTTTGGTTTTTACAGAGAATATGGTGTATTGAAAAACCTGCCTCATATCTATATTCTTTATTTGCACCAAAGAAATGTTTCTTTTTAGTTTTTGCTCACATTTTATACTAATTTTATTTCTATTTTTTTTAAACTAGCACATAAAAAAACATAATAAAATTTAACAAGCAGCGTGACCTGTATCAGGAATANATGATGATTACAGAACTAATATAGCAACTGAAATCACTTCTCTTGTGTTTCTGGGCTTTTATGCCAAAGTATTTAAACATTAAATTGCATGAATTTTGAATTATTTTGGNTTCTCTGGATTACAATTGTAACTGTAAAGTATTGAATAAAAGGTAATCGTACAAGCCTAGGATATTAAGTACGGTTTTGTTTAGTTTTTTAATTGTCTCCCACCAAATATGATGAAAAGATTCAAATGAACTAAAATATTTAAGTGGAATGTTATGTTTCCCATTTAGCTACTAAATTGTGTTTTCTTACCCTGCAGATGAAATATGATTATTTGGAAATAATAATTAGTCCTTTACAGATAAGTGTGCGCTGAAGGTCTATGTAGTACATTGTTGCACTGGCATTTGTGTTCTGTAACTTTTCTGTTTCTTTGGCTTTTTCTTTTTGCTCTAATGCAGACGTGCCGTTGTACTTTATCTGGATCTCTTTCTGATCAGCATAAAAATAGCTTTGAATCTCCCCCAAGCACNTTATCCCCTTCTTCTCTATATGCAAATCCAGAGAGCAGGTCTGATGCTTTCACACCTGTTAGTCCTGCAGTTCTTCTGCATATTGATGAGGAGGAAAGCCTTGCCTCAACCTCCCCTGGTAGAAAAGGAACTACCCTGCTAAAACATGATATANATATAGATGGGGCTGATAAAGATCAATCCGTAACATGCCCATTAAATGCTTATAGTTCTAGAACAGACATCTACCTACCAAGCTTTTACAAACAAACTCAAGCTAAACAGAAAGAACTTCATGTTTGCCCAGCAGACAACATGCAGTCAGGGGTTACTGTCCAGCCTGATGGTGCAGATGAAGTGCAATCTCCACTGGAAACCAATACTTGTGCTTCATGGAGTACACATGAGGACATGCTTGGAAGTAAAGAAGCTGTGGCATTAGAAAGTACAGACCTTGGGAATGCTCATAAGTTTACAGAAGATGGTCATCCTTTGAGTCGCANTACGGCAGCTGTAGACTTTGAAGAAAATGTAACATCTGAATTGCCTGACACTCCCTGGACACCAGAATCGCAACAAATAATGTTTCCAGAGGCTCCAGCACGGGAACGGATCTCTGCCTTACGTCAGGCAAGCATGGCGTGTGTGGAACTTGTCCTGTGCATGGAACCGTACGCATGCCTGAAGTATTTATAATATAGGTGCATGAAGAAATATAGAGATCCATGTTGAAACCTCTGAAATGTATTTTATGAAGGAGTTAAATCGTTGGCTGTCCTTCTGTGTTTTCCAATAACAGCTGTGGTGACACTTACTGCCAGTCCTGTGTGTGGTTTGTTGTTGGAGTGCGACATTGGTGGTTTTATAGTGCACTTTCAGCATAACAATTTATTGTTTGTTCAGATGAAATCTGTGATTAAAAGAACTAAAGAAACTCCTAATGTGCATCCAATGTCTCGTGACCTCTCCCCTCGACGGAAGTTTGGACCTGCTATATATAACAAGAGTGCATCACAAGACCGTCTCATAGAAGAATTACANGGGCGGTTCGGCATAGACAAACAGGAGACTTGCAAGACCCCNGAGGATGATTGGCTGACAGAGGGAGTGATCATTACTTCCCAACCCACTAAAAATGAGCGCTTGTCTGAGCAGAGGATTGAGAAGGTAGATGGAGTATGGGCAGAGTGATAAGCTGTCTGGACTTTTCATATATATTGTTCTTAAGCTTTTGAGGGGTTTTCCTTGTTTTGACCTCTACCTCCACCTGAAGTAGTCTTTCTTAACTTAAAACTACCATATATACTCGAGTATAAGCCGACCCGAATATAAGCCGAGGCGCCTAATTTCACCTCAAAAAATGGGATAACTTACTGATATCATACAGGACAATGACTCGAGTATAAGCCGAGGGGGGCACTTTCAGCACATAAAAAATGTAACTAGGCTTATACTCGTGTATATACAGTATATATAATTCTTGTATTTCTTTGGACATATGAATTATTCACTTTTTATAATTAATAAAAAATAATACATTTTATCCTGTTTAAAGATGAGGTAAATCTACATATCTGTAAGTGATAAAATAATCGAGTTTCCAAATAACATTTTTGAATCGTTCTAATATCTTAATTAATCATATGTTCAGAGCATATATTAATCACTGGATCGTACAAGAGCTGATACCTGTATGTGCCTTAGCAGGTTGTAAACACAATACATAAAGCATGATCTAGGTAACTCATTTAGAAGAACAGGATTCTGGGAAATTAAATTCACTACTCGCACACATCTATATCACGATTTCATTGATTTGGATTTTTACTCATTTTCCTTTTTTTTATTTAGATAATTATACCTCCAGACTCTCCACAGCTCATGAGAAAGACTTTATCTGTCACTACTTCTCCTCCTCGTACACTGCAGACTACAAGACTTGTATCGAAGTCTACATCCCCTGCTCAACCTCCTCAGTGTCTGCCTCCGTTTTCACCTTCTGTATCTTCTCCTTCAAGTGCTGCTTCTTTCCTTCCACCTCCAGCCCCTCCTCTGCCCCCTATACTACCTCCTGTGCACACCACTACATTAAGCTCACTCCCCCCTCAGCCGCCCTCATNGTGGAATAGCTATAGTGATGATTACCAGGATCTGTCCAGAGCACTTCCTGCTCAGGAAGAACATAGAACTGTTTGTCAGGAAGAGCCTCGTGTCCCATGGATGTTCACCTCTGCTCCTTCCAGAGCTCTGCCTGCTCCGAAGTCCTGCGTCTCAGTGGCATGTCAGACAGACACTAATCCTCTGTTCCCACCTATTCAGGCATGGAATTTCACATTTACTGAGTGCACTCCTAGAGTCTTCTGTAGAAAGCAGCAAGGCAGATTTGATTTGGGGAATTCTGTGGGTATAGCACATTTCTGTCTGTTTATGTTGGTATGGTAATGGGTGGTCTGTGTTGAAGTGGGTGTACGGGTTTCTAGAGTGCATTTATCCGGGATAATCAATTCATACGTTTTGTTCATTTAGTCATATATTTTTGTTCTTTTTGCAATAAGTCCACATTTAATCTTCTTGCAGATGATATCACCTTTTGCAAATTGTAANGCTGCAGCGCTTGCTGCACGCCCTCCAATGAGCCCTTCTCTACCTGACAAGGCAGGTTTCGCGATCTTTGTGTTGTTGGTTGTTTTGAACTGCTTGGGTGTTCATCTGGCGTTCAAGTTGTACCAAGGATTACTGGAGTTGAAATAAATTTGTGAACAATGGTGCATGTAGTGTAACAGTTTGCCTTTGCAGTGGTTTCATTTGCATGCTGGTTCAGCATATTGTACAATTCTCAGTTTTCTCTCTCCATATTGATCTCTAGTCACTGGTATCTTTCGTACCACCTTCCTCTGCTTGGCCTCCCCAAGAAGACAAGAATTTTATACATGGTTATGATTACAGTAATGGCTCTTCTAGGTCTCTGACNGCAACTGATGACGCTCCTTTGGTACATAATTGATTTGACCTTTAAAAATGTTAATGTGTTCATAAAATTATTGTATGTCAAGATATGTATTTTTTTTTTAAATGTATTTTATGTTTTTTGCTTATAGTTCATGGCCCAAGGAAAGCCNGTGAACAGTTCGCCTCCTCCCAGTGCTCCCAAGCCAGGCAGTCAGCTGGATAACATGCTGGGTAGTCTACAGTCTGACCTTAACAAATTGGGAGTAGCCACAGTGGCTAAGGGTGTTTGTGGGGCTTGCAAGAAACCCATTGCTGGCCAGGTGACTATCAATGCTTCATTTGAGAGTGTGCATAGTGTAAATGTTCCATTATTAATTTATTAATAAACAACTAATATAATAATGCTCTCAAATAGGTTGTTACAGCCATGGGAAAGACTTGGCATCCTGAACATTTTGTGTGCACACACTGCCAGGAGGAAATTGGATCACGTAACTTCTTTGAGAGAGATGGACAACCATACTGTGAAAAGGATTACCACAATCTCTTCTCACCCCGCTGTTTTTACTGTAATGGACCCATACTGGATGTGAGTGCACTGGTTTTGATGCAATGTACTACAACTATATTTTACTATTGTTATATCTCTGCAGTTTATTTACTATNGATTTTTTGTTTTTTTCTCCAGAAAGTTGTGACTGCTTTAGACAGGACATGGCATCCTGAACATTTCTTCTGTGCACAGTGTGGAGCATTCTTTGGTCCTGAAGGTAAGGCGTTTAGTAGGGTCAAGGGGTGTATTGTGAATAATTTAATAGGGCTTGTTTTGATATATGCTCATAAAATAACACGTGCAACAGGGAAGCTGCATTCATTTGCCTTCTCCTTACAGGTTTTCACGAGCGGGATGGGAAGGCCTACTGCCGTAAAGATTACTTTGACATGTTCGCTCCCAAATGTGGTGGCTGCACTCATGCCATTCTGGAAAACTACATCTCTGCGCTGAACACCTTATGGCATCCAGAGTGCTTTGTCTGCAGGGTATGACTCTTCTGGAAAAGTCTATATAATAGCACACTTAGTCTACTTTATTCACACACAGTGGCTATGCATAAAAAACATTCTGTGTAGAAATCATGGCTATGTGTGGCTATGCATAAAAAACATTCTGTGTAGAAATCATGTATGGTAACTGGGAGTGGCATTCCTCCCTGTACACAAGGTGGCTGGATGAGGTATTTAAAGTGAAAAGAATGGGCTTGTCTAAGGTCTTACGCACCACTCCTCTTTCTGTATGAGCCAGGTCCTAGGCACGCATGGCACGTGTCTCATCTTTTCCAGAGTGGACGCAGCTCATATCGAAAGCAGGATGGTGTGTAGGCTTAAGGATTACATACATTTAATTCCTTTGTGTATGAATTTGTTGATCATTCAAAGTTCTGGATCCAGGCCAATGTAAAAGTTTTCTATATATTTTTTTTTCCTCTGTATGAGCCATTTATGGAAACTACAAGAATATATAGATAAAGATCATTTAAACAAATGCAGATCTGTTGCATAGTATAGTCATTTGTACCAACCTTTTTTCTGTGTTCCAGTTTATAATGTAGGTTCTGCTTTACTTCATGCCTTTCTAACATTCACCCTCATATGTCATCTCAAACATCTCTATGTAAATCTGGTAAATAGTCTGCATTGTAATTTGTATGTAGAATGAATATATTTTTTATATATAGATATATCTGTTTGTTTTGCTTTCAGGAATGTTTCACTCCCTTTATAAACGGAAGCTTTTTTGAGCATGACGGCCAGCCATACTGTGAGGTGCATTACCATGAGCGNCGTGGTTCACTTTGTTCTGGATGCCAGAAGCCTATCACCGGCCGCTGTATCACAGCTATGGGGAAGAAATTCCACCCAGAGCACTTTGTCTGTGCCTTCTGCCTCAAGCAGCTCAACAAAGGAACCTTCAAGGAACAGAATGACAAGCCGTATTGCCAGAACTGCTTTGTCAAGCTCTTCTGCTAGAGAGCGCATTGCACTGTATTAAAACATTTCACTTACGAGGGTATGAGCAGCACTTGCAGGCAACCATAGGGGTTTTAGAAATATGTGGACAGTAATGGTTATGGAATATAGTAAGTGGAAAGAGAATTCATACACTCCTTTGACCTCTAATAATACATGTCTTGTAAGGTGCTCATCTCTGACTCTTTGGTCACTTACGTTCTTGCTGTCTCGCTTCGAGTAAGCAGTTCTCATTTCATAGTGGGTAGCACTAGTAAAAAGGAAAACAAAAACACAACCATAAGCCCCCTCTGTTCTCCATATTAATGTAATTTGTGACTTCATGGCATGCTGAGAGCTATTCAGCAGTTCTGGAGAAGAGACAATCTTGTATACAGAGTAAGAAGGGTGTGTGTAAGCTTGTCATTAAAAAGAATGCTGTAGGTTCCCTGGATGAGAAAAAATGGCTAGCTCTCATATCCTCACTTGAATGAGTATGGCAGCTTTCACTTACGTTGGTTAAGCTGTGTTATAAAAGGCCTGCTTTGGGAATGACAGCAATAACATTTTCTACTGACAGTTACTGGTAACATGTCACCTGAATGCTGAGTAGCTGATCTCACATCAGGTTCTTTTTTTGTTTTTTTTAAATAACCCTTAAAAGAGTGAGATTTCTATGACTGAGTAATTCTTTTTTTTTTTTTTTTTAATAAAGTATACACATATATATGCAACACATATAAACAAGATAAATCCAGTGGCACTGGATTGTTTTGTGCTTTAACTAAACTTGGCTATTAACATTTCAGTATTTTGAGTGAAATTACTATATTAACAGTTTTTTGTTATGTTAATTAGAAAGCAGTATTTCGAAATTAAGCAAATACAATCAAATATAAATAATACCAAAATCCTAAATTATGTAAATCATGTTTACTTGATATATATATTTTCAGATTAAAGAAGNCTAACACTTTATTCTACAGATTCATATTAATTTGGGGGCATTGTGCAACAACTGTGGTGATTGTTCTCCTTTAAAGGTGTTTAGTGTTGGCTTTTTTTTAAAGATAAACACATCCATCAGCATGCACTGCTCATATTAAAGCTATGATTGTTTGAAATGCCAAAGATAATGCTGGATTGGTTATTGTGGCCACGACGTCATTGCTTTTATGGTTTTATAGAACGTCCTGACACAAACCATCCTATATTTTTTTTAAATAAAATATACAAATATATTTACACAAAATGTCTATGATGTTTTGAACTGTCTGGAAATTAATGTGTTGTTTCAAATGTTTGCTCATCAAGGCCAATGGCTTAAGCTAGCCATCCTCTGCTGCGATTATTGGGACCATTTTCCCTACAGAAAAGGTCCTGATATCCGTGCCAATCACCCTTCTGCTGACAGCCATTATCCTGACAGATGAGGGAGGGAGGAGGTGTTGTCAAATAATCTGATTGTCACTGTAGTGTCTGGCCACTTTACACTTCACAATGGCTCACCAATGGAGTTTATTNGAGTGGTTATATTGCATTGTGGAAAAGGTAATTCCCCTACTACTTGGCATATGAAACCTCAGAAAGCCCATGAGACAAAAGACTGACTAACATAAATTCTGAAATCTGGTGAATTCACATATATCATTATATTATANTCTTTATTTTATATTACCTCATCCAAAAACATCTGATACATGTGTAAAGCCTGTTNGGGAAGCCCTCTGACCTTTGGTGATGAGGCTTCTGAAGTCTCCTGTACTGCGTAACCTGTGTTGTGTAGAGTTAAACATGTTCTACTGCACACAGTAGCTACTGGTTATAAGCCGGGTTTCTACTCTAGGTATTAATTGTTTCATCTATAAATACAACCACCCTTTTTTTGCAATGCTCCCTTTGACACTGCTTTCTGTAACTTTTGCTTCTTTGAAAAATGGCAATAAAATTTTCAATTTTGTTTGGATTATTATTTTTGGTTTTTAAATAACTTTTTTTAAAAAAAATCTATATTTACATTTTTATATTTTTACAAATGATCAAGAAAAAAATATCAAAAGAAAACATCTAGGATTGTTAGAAATCTACTTATGCTAGAATTAGAGCAGAGAGGATTCATCCTGTTTTCAACCTGAAGACAAGTTGCACGTGAACCTGAAGAGGGAAATTAATACGCCACATTTATAGATTAAGTTTGGTCTAAATGAATTCTGTATGTTTTGCAAGACTGTCCTTTATTGCTGATGGTGTAATTTGCCCATTACNTCTCCCCCTGACTTTACTATACCATGACCATACCATATTTTTTTCCATATACTTTATGCCAAAAGAAACCGTTTTAAAGTAAGACTAAGCTGCTCAGTGATGGGACTGTTTTGGCTTGCTGTGGCACCAAGCCATGTAATACAATGGTGGGTTACAGCATGAAGTAATGTGTGGCCTCTANATTGGGACCTTTTAGCTAGTGGAAAATTGTCATTTATTAGGCCACTTCCTGATGGGATACATGAGCTGTGGTACTGGAGTACTGGAGAGTTCTATCCTATGGAAGCCCTAAGCGAAAGACTCCAATCACCCCAGAAATAACTGCTCTAGTACTTATACTATAAGAATGTTTTTGTGCCAATAAACATGAGACATTTGTATCGGGTGAATTGGAATTGGAACTTACTTAGTGTCCAACTGATGATTTTACAGTAGGTTTTGCAACATCTCTTCATGACTGGGTCACTTCACATTGTTGTAGATGCCAGGTACAAATTTCTGGTTATCGTGACTTGTTAAACCTTGCAATATGGAGTCATCATTTCTATAGCTATAAAATACACTTTTTACCTGAGAAGCAACATCCAGTGGACTTCATTCTAAAAGTGCTGCAACATTCTAGCCTTCTTAATCCCAAATGTGATGTTCATTCAGAGATCAGTATGGCTAAAAGAAATGTAAAGAATAGTTTACCAATGGTACCCAATGCAGACAGAGCTCACTTACGTACTATTGAACTTATGAGTGTAAAGTTACTAGTAGGCAAAGCCATGTTAAATTGCAGGGGAAGTAAAATGAGTTTAAGGTTTTGCATGCAGGGATAATAATTTAACTTTTTACTGAGATACTGACCAGTGTTATTGTTACACTGTTATATATTATATAGACATTCCAAAGAATCTTTCCTATCAATACCCCATGCTTTGTGATGATTGTAATTTCAGATATAATAGAAACACTGCAGTCCCACTGACCAGATCCAGAACTTATTAAGATGCAAAATAGAGTGTGCATGTATTACCGTACCTTTAGGATCCAGATCTNTGTAAAGGTCCATGTCTCTGTCCATGCACAGGGAGTTTGTAGGGTAAGGTATAGTATGCAGGTAGTATGTTTTCTGTATTATTTTGCTTTTGTGCAGAAAGCTTAATGAAAGATTCCTATTTGTTGAATCACATATGCACAGGGGGAGTGTTCACCTCCTGGATGCTTGCTCATCTGCAAAATGTGGGTCTCTGCACTATTACAGGTCCTGTGTTCCTTTATCCGAACACAGGACTTGCGGTACTCTGGACCTGGCCCTATTATTAACATACCATAACAGCCTGAAAAAACTATCCAAGTACAAACATCATTATCAAGCCAAGCACATTTCTATAGTGTGCCCCTCCACCCTTAAAGAAAATTGTTCATACCTTCTTCTTAATTGTACAGATCTGTCAGAATGTGAATTCACCCATGTTAGTTTTTACCTGGTCCTCTCAATGCTAAACCCACCCACGAAAGGTCTGCAGGTATATTTTTTCTAAGCAATGAGATTGCAGTGAGATTGCAATCAGATTCAAGCTCTGTTTCATTTTACACACTGGAGAATGTGAATTCGAATCTTCGAATCTGGTTGCTATGGGCAACATCCTCACTTTTCAAACTCGCTGCTTAGTAAATATACCCCATAGAGTTTGAATAACCCCCAGCTATTTTTGGAGAGAGATTTATATTGTTATTGTGAAGATATGATTTTTTAGCATAACAAGGCTGAATGGAGGATGTCTGGAATCCTGATAACATTTTGAGAGCGTTTGTAACAAGAAATGAAGAATGATCCAGAGTTGCACTTACACCTTTATGAGGTGCAAGTTGTAGGGCTGAGAAAATCTAGATTGTGACGGCTGCAAATTAATTATTTTTATTGCATGCAGGTAAAACACAGCATAGATTTATGTTTTATTTTTAAAGTTGAGCCTTTCAACTTTAATCTGATTTCACATTTCATCATACCTCCCAACTTTGCCGCAGGTGAAAGTGGGGCACACAAGCACCGCCCCTGACCTGCCCAGCTCCACCCCACTCCGCTGTATGCCACTCACGCCCTGCCCCCTTTTTTGGCAGCAAAATTAATTAAAAAACATGTATCTACCAGTTTGTCCCATTAGCAGGACAAACTGTTAGGAGGGAGGGACAGTGGGACTGTCCCGCTGAAAACGTGACAGTTGGGGGGGTTATGGTTTATACTTTCTCCTACAGTTCAAGGTTTGGTTTTGCCCAGGTCTGCACTTGCACCTGTTTTNCTCCCAACTCAGCCACAGAAAATATATTTTTGGCAAAGTGTAGCAGCAGAATCTTTATACTACTTTTTGAACTTTTTTTAAATTATAGATTGTTATACCTACCAAATATTCTTTAATATAGTCTTAGTATACAGTGTGATTCATTCATTTATTGGTTTATTAAAGAAACGCTAAGCATCTACATCTTATTTACCCTGAATTTCATATGGTGGGTCCAGTACACACTCAACATAATATATACATTTTTATAGTAAAAAAAACAATTAAGCTGGGGTTGGCCGGCTCCAGATATACTGATTATATATATATATATATATATATATATATATATAT
>JABWIB010002381.1:30025-43092 GCA_016617825.1 Platyplectrum ornatum | reverse complement strand
AGTCTTTCTGTGTATGATGTGCATACATTACATTATTTATAGTTTTGTTTGAGCTGAATGCATGTTGGCCTAATGCTCATCACCTTATGTTTTAACACAATTTTTTTTTCTGTTTTGCAGATCATAGTCTTTAAACCCTTTTTGTGGCAATCCTTGGTAGCACTGACAAGATGCCCAGGGAAGACAGGGCTACGTGGAAGTCTAACTACTTTCTGAAGATCATTGTAAGTTTTGGTGCTTGACTTGCTGCATCTGTGCTTAATTTGTCCACCAGTATTGAAATCTAAAAACTGCTTTTTATTTTGTTTTATTAAAGCAATTATTGGATGACTACCCAAAATGCTTCATCGTGGGGGCGGACAATGTTGGCTCAAAGCAAATGCAACAGATCCGTATGTCCCTGCGAGGGAAAGCCGTTGTGCTTATGGGGAAGAACACAATGATGCGTAAAGCTATCCGTGGGCATCTGGAGAACAACTCTGCTCTGGAGAAGTGAGTCCCATATCTTTATTTGTGTGTTGATTTGTCTGCCTTAATAGTTTTAATGTTTTTGTGATTGTGCTTTTTCCTTTTTTTTTTAACAGGCTCTTGCCTCATATCAAGGGAAATGTGGGATTTGTGTTCACTAAGGAAGATCTCACGGAAGTTAGAGACATGTTGTTGGCTAACAAGGTGATTAAGATGTAGAGCCTCAATGTTTAATTCTTCACATTAGTTTTTTAACTGTCATTTGTGTTTTTAATCTATTTTATATTGTTGGTGAGCACTCTTATAGATGTTAGTGACATTAAAGACCAACTCTTCTGTGTTATGCAACCTTGTAAGATTGCATTCGTCAACATACTAATGTCTGACAAATATTTACTACTAGGTGCCAGCTTCTGCCCGTGCAGGTGCCATTGCACCTTGTGAGGTNACCGTGCCTGCCCAAAACACAGGCTTGGGCCCTGAGAAAACTTCCTTCTTCCAGGCTTTGGGAATCACCACCAAGATCTCTAGAGGAACCATTGAAATCTTGGTAAGTGATAATGTAGCCCACGGTTTTATTTACTAGTGTTTAGTAGCGTAATGTGGACAGATAAGATGCTACACAATTGTTTTGTGAGCACTTTAGGTCTTGCCAGAGATTAACCTATTGTTTTTTTTCTTCAGAGTGATGTACAACTGATTAAGACTGGAGATAAAGTAGGTGCCAGCGAAGCCACCCTCTTGAACATGTTGAACATTTCTCCCTTCTCCTTTGGTTTGATTATCCAACAAGTCTATGACAATGGCAGCATTTACAGTCCAGAAGTTTTGGATATCACAGAAGATGCTCTGCGAACACGCTTCTTGGAGGTATTTTACATATAAAATAGGTTAAACTGGAGGGTGGTGGGTTCAAGGGAAATGTGCGAAAGAATTATTTCACTGAAAGGGTAGTGGATAAGTGGAATAGCCTCCCCTCAGAAGTGGTGGAGGCTAATACTACAGAACAGTGTAAGCATGCTTGGGATAAATATAAGGGTACTCAAACAAAATAGCGATTTAAGTTTGGGTCGGTATAGTTTTAAATACACAATGGGGCAGACTGGATGGGCCATGTGGCTCTTATCTGCCGTCACTTTCTATGTTAAGGAAATGAAATAATCAAAGTTATAAACTTTAATTACAATTNTTTTCTTTAGGGTGTTCGCAATGTGGCCAGTGTTTGCCTTCAGATTGGCTATCCAACAGTTGCATCTGTACCACATTCAGTCATCAATGGGTATAAGCGGGTTCTAGCTCTTGCAGTGGAAACAGATTACAGCTTCCCATTGGCAGATAAGGTGAGATCCTGACTTTCATCTGTAATGTAGTTCAAAAAACCATCCTAAAGGATAACCTCTGTCATGTGAGGATTCAGAAATGCCTACATTCCATAAAATTCAAGGCATTTGAACAGTCAACTGGAAAAACTGATATGATACACATAAATATGATATACACATACTGGAACTAGACTAAATTCACTACTTGCCCTGTACTGTCAAACACATTTTTATTTCTCAAACATTTTTATTGGAGTTAAGCAGTAACAATACATTTGACATAATGGTAAGCGTCATAAATATAGTATTCAGAAAANACAAGTAGAAACATAGCACATTCTGACAATAGAACATAAATATCACACCATTATAGCNTACATGTAAGGCATGTCCATTTATTAGGTGGTGATGGTTTAATGTTTTTTGCTGAGTTCTATATCAGCTAAAGTAATATGGTGTTACCACAAACTGCACCAAAAACACNTTTATTTTCAAAACTAAATTTCTGCTGTTCAAAGTATTTAGACTGCCTGCTCACGGTAATGTTGTTTTGCAGGTCAAGGCTTTCCTAGCAGACCCATCTGCTTTTGTTGTTGCTGCCCCTGTTGTAGAGGCTGCTGCAGCACCTAGCGCTGCTGCTCCCGCAAAGGAAGAAAAGAAGGAAGAGTCTGAGGAGTCTGATGACGATATGGGATTTGGTCTCTTTGACTAAGCCTTTTTGTCTAATGATCCGAATAAATCTTTAAATGCCTTGTGCCCCTACTCTTGTTTCACGATTCATTATTGCTGTTGTACCAATTTGTGCATTAGCAGGCATCTATTTGAACTAAATTGTGCTCTAACTGCTTAATTTATGTGTTAGAGATTTGTAGACTGGTTTAGGAAGAGCCTAAAGTGGACAGAGTTGTAATCTTTCCATGTACCAAAGACTCCTACATGTTGGTGGTCTACTATACAAGGGAAGTGAATTACCCACAGTTCCTGTCTGCCAGTGTAAGCGACAGGGACAGTGTTGTAGAATACACAATGATTAGAGTAGTAATGTGTCCAGGATGTGTAATGACTGTTCTGGTAATATTCATACACAGTAAATAATTGCTGACGACTTCATTACTTTGTTAGCCCCTCCTAATGGTAATGACAGTTTGTTGCAGTTGTTGCTGGTGAAGTTATAAACAATCTCCCAGGGAGGAGAAACCATGTAGCAGTTCTGTAGGNGACAATTCTTCATGATATACAGCTAAAAACACAGGAAAAACATACCATGTGTATAAGATGCACCCAGTTTTCAACACTCATAAAAAGGTGCGTCTTATACATGGGGTGATGCAAACTGATNATTTNAATATTTCTAAACCCTGTCCTGGAGTTTGTGGATACTTTTCCCTCCTGTTTACAATCTGTGCATTTAACTACATTTTTCAGTTACTCTAATGGTGTAAGCACAATCAGATCCTCTGCGGCCATCTCAAGTTGACAATACAGCCTTAAATGTATTACTTCCTTCAACCATATTTAGATTTTCTTGTGAAAAGGGTGGTGGTACACAATTTCATGGTGACACTGTGTTAAAACTTGTGTGAGGGAGCTATACAAGGAGTGAACTGAAGCTGGAGTCTGGACATGGGCTTCGATTGTCTTATTCCACTTGTCAAGCCATCCTGAACAACATGTCAGAAGTGTCTTGATCGGTTTGCTCAATCCTCTTCTCNTGAGAACATATTTTGCATTTCATTTGGAAATCATGGTCCCAAAGTCCCCAGNCCGAACAATGCGGAAGAGTTGAAGGCACCTATTGAAGCAATCTGGTCTTCAATAATACCACAGCTGTGCCGCAGGCTGATAGCATTTATATCCCATGTTGAGGTAGTAATTTAAGATTTGTGTAAACCAAAAAAAATCAATTGTTCGTTGTTTTTGAACAATATCGGCTGATCGTTTGAAAAAAAATCGTTCACATACACTGAGCTGTGTTCTCACCTGGTTTTGCCCACTCGACTAAAGCTAGGCACACACGGTAAGATGAATTGTTCCAATTTTAGGATTTTTTCAAGAGTGGGCAAAACCATGTTGAATTGCAGGGGAGGCAAATTGAATTAATTNCAATCAGTATTACAGGTGAGAGATGATGTTTCCAGCACAAGTGTAATAACAGTGTAACAGTAACGCTGGTCAGTATCTGTGTGCAACATGCAAAAATAAAGTATTCTCGCTGCATGCAAACACTGACATTCATTTTACCTCCCCTGCAATTCAACATGGTTTTACCCACACTTGAAAAAATCCTTAATTTGGAACAATTTATCTTACTTATGTGCCTAGCTTTAAGCTGGTCGATTGGAACAATTTATTGCATAGTGTATGGCCAAGCTTAAATCATGTGTAAATCTGAAATGGGGCTGTTTAAAAGTTTTGTAGGTGCAAGTATAGACCTGAGCAAAACCATGTTGCAGTGTGAGGGGTGAATTTTAATGTTCTAGCATTCAGAAGATACATTGCTTTTGCACAAAGAACTCACATATTGCATGGTTTTATGTTTTATTAGAAAATTATACTTGCGCTTGGAAACTTCACCTCTCAACTCAAATTTTATTTTCACAGTTTAAACTTGCCTCCCTCTGCAGTTCAGTATTTGGTATTTCCCAGGTCTACACTTGCACCTGTTTTGCCCTTACTCCAAAACTCTGGATCAGCCCCAATATCTGCAATAAGGAAGAAAATCCATGAAATAATGTTCATAGAAAGCGATTAAAATTGTACTCGACTGGCAAAAAACAGAGGAACTAGGGAAATTAAATATGTACAGCATGGTGCAAAAGGGGGGGAGGGGCATGAAAGGAGCTGTCAAACACATCAAGGGGTTAATGTAGGCATAAGATTAGCATTTATTTGAAGGTAGTATGTATTAGCATGGATGAACCCCAGTGACCTAAAACATAAATATAACTCTACTCAGATNAGATGTGTGGATTACAATGTCGCAATTTGTGACCCACAAACTAGCCCCCCATGTGCGGATAGTGCGTGGGAATGTGCCAATAGTTTGTGGCAATAAATGTGCCAATAGTGCGTGTTGCCAAATCATCTATACACAAACCATTTGCCCT
Organism: Platyplectrum ornatum; assembly: GCA_016617825.1. Classification (NCBI taxonomy): domain Eukaryota; kingdom Metazoa; phylum Chordata; class Amphibia; order Anura; family Limnodynastidae; genus Platyplectrum; species Platyplectrum ornatum. Next base: position 38,195 of record JABWIB010002381.1, on the reverse strand, counting down.
TTTGCAGCACAGACACATTTGAGAATATCAATCAGTTTAGAGTAGCAATATACGTATAATGTGTCATCGGTGATGCTGATAAGAACTTTGACAGGTGGCCTTGTTTATATCCATATATGATTAACAGACCCGCCTCCATTCCACCATGTTACTATGGGAACCACCTGTGTNGCAGAGAGAGGTATATTGTACATGGTGAAGGGTCTGGGTTAATACTTAATGTAAGAATAAAAGTCACACTAATGCACGCCTTCCTTACAAAAATAGCAAGTAGCCCATTGGCGACTACTAATCTTCCAGCCACAGCACTTCTTATCTGAATGTGACAACACTTCGTAACGCCGCTGGCGAGAAGCGGAAGTGACGCACCAGGCGAGCGACGCCGCTGAAGCTCCCTGAAGCTAGTAGGCGGAAGTGTAGTGGTTGTGCTTCCTGGGTCAAAGCTGGTAAGATGGCGACGGACACGCAGGTTAGTGTGGCACCGCCTGGTATAATTGCTGTGCCTATTTATACAGGCGGAGCATGTGTGTTATGTGATGGTGTATGAAGCTGTCCAAGCTGAGGAAGGTGGCAGCGTAGTACCGGTCTGCTCGCAGCCATATAGCTGTTGTCTTCCAGCTGTTCGCATCAGGGATTCATAATTGAATAGCCTGATGGTAATGCAGGGGTTGTGCCAGTTATGCCTATGGCACAGGTAGGCAGCATCTGCCTCGCCATCCTTTGTAGGTCTCGCTTGGTGGTTTGGTCGTCTGTCTGTCTGTCTGTTTCCTTCCTGAGAACCATTTTAAAGTTAAATACGTGAAATGTGTCCATTGGTTCACATGGCTGTGTAAATGCCGAGTTACAACTAAATGGACATTCTATTACATGCCACTATATTCAAGGNGCTGTTTGCCAATTTGCAAGTAAAGTATAAGGCAAACACACACACCCCCTCGACACACCTCTTCCCCCAGGTGCTTTACAGTCTCTTACATGCACATAGACCATGTCTAATAATATGTGTAAATGTGCTGAAACAGACTGTGTTGCCCCAACTATTGTGTCTCTCGTGCTAATTAAATAGATGATTCGTCTTTCTTTAAATTAGCCTCTGAGATTGATACAAGCAGAAGGAGCAACAAGAAGCCCTACTCTGCAGGGGTTACTTGTCATCACTGATATAGATGTAACCCTTCTAGAGATGACCATGCTAAAACTAAAAATGTTCTTGATGATTGTGCTAAATAAGTTTCACATGCTGGAAATCGGAGGTTAAACACTGCTCTTATCAATCTATATTGTTCAGCTGCATATAGTTGTGCATAATAATAGAGTTTATAGCACACATCTTATTTTTAATATTTTTTTTTTTTAAGGCACTGACCTGCCTTGTGTCCGATGTTATTTGTGTATACATGCTATATAGTTTAATATGATGTCATGNCCTGGTGTACTCTTATTATGCGCTGGTCATTAAAATAACACGCTAGGAAAGTCGTGACATGTATTGCTGCTGACACAAGACATTTAAATATTTCATGTAATAATATTGCCAGGATGAGGTATTGGATTACCTCCATTTTCAGTAGTATTTTGCTGCCAAGCTGATCCTCCTGGACGTGCATATAAATTACTAAATCTGGAAAAATCACATTTGTGTTACCGTTTCATTTAATAAATAAATGTAAATATATATACAATAAAATCATATATAAATAAGATAAGTATTTCATTAGTTTATTGTNTAATGTAATAAAACCAATGTAGTATTGGCAGAATATTGTAACACTATGATTAGAAAGGATCATTACATGCTTCTTATTGTCCAAAATGGATTATAGAATATTAAGTACAGGCTGATGTGGCTGCTAATTTGTCAGTTGATTCTTGGTGGATGTGTGTATTCTGGAGATGCTTCTTTAGGTGGACATACATTATGGGGCCTATGATTCTTTGTGTACCGAGAGCTTAGGGTAAGTTGGTTCTATTATCAGGCAGTATATGGCATTTATATGATATCCCTGTCATCTGATGTAATATTTGAATATATATGAAATTGTATGTATAAACAGAGAAGTGTGAAACGCATATATATATATATATATATATATATATATATATATATATATATATTTTGTATATGTATCAAGTTTGTGAAATTTCTCTTTGACTTGGCAAATTGTTAGTGACCAGGGCCTAAATTCACTAAGCAGGGATTTTGCTGGGGATTTGAAAAAGTGGGGATTTTGCCCATAGCAACCAATCGGATTTGAGCTCACATTCTCCAGTATGTAAAATGAAGCTGAGAGCTTGAATCTGATTGGTTGCTACGGGCAACATCCCCACTTTTTCAAATCCCCAGCAAAATCCTCGCTTAGTGAATTTAGGCCCAAGTATTCTATATGTATCCAATTTTATAGGCATTGGTGATGTTTATGTAACCTTTATATCAATTTATTAGTGCATCCATTATTGGATTCTACCTTTAAACTGGCAAAAAGCCATATTATGCCGCGTTCAGATTGCGTTCGGCGGCTTCCAGCAAAAAGTTACAAGAAACGAGAAACGAGAGGTCCTGCGAGAAGGGGAGGTCACCTACAAAGACTGTGATCGTAATGATCACATGTCTTTTTAGGCCAATCGCCTCCCCTCATACGCGCTGAAGCCGGCATTCCGGCTCCAGACGCGTTCAGTTTGCCTTAAGAAAGCCGGCGAGCCGCCGAAAAACCTTCTTCTCCTCAGGCGCCGTTTTCAAAAGGCATCGTTCAGATTGCCTTCAAACGGCACCCTTTTCCACTAGAGCCGTCGTTTTCACTGCGTTTTTAGGCAATTTGAACGGGGTATTACTATGCAGAGGGAATTCTTCACAGGGGACTCTACTTTAAGTCATCTGCACAGTATTTGCGTAATGCTGAAGCCAGTCCTTACTGTACTATTTAACCATCCCCCACCTATGTATTGATCTTACAATATTTTGTGGACTCTTTCCATCTGAGCCATTTCCATTTTATGTCGGGCGGTGCTGAAATGTTGTGGTAGACTCTTTTATTATAAATAACTCAAGTATGGTAGAAGCAGATATAAAGTACAAATATTATTGTTCCAAACAGATACTAAACAAGTGTTTCTGATGATATTGTGAATGTATGTACTCTGTAATGATCAATGCAAGATATTGTTTGATCAGTAAAAGTTGCAGTCACACTGATCTTAGGTACAATGGAAAAAAACACCAGTTTCATGCTCATGCATTGTTTGTATTCATTCTTGTTGAGTCTTTCATTTGTGTATGAAATCTTTAAAAAAAAGGTTGTACTGTGTGAAATTTCTCCAGTGTGTATCCAGCGTTTTGCTTTGTATTCCATTGGTCTGCTAAATCTTAATGAACTGAAAGTTTGTTTTTTTTAATCATTTTCCACAGCCAGATGCTGTTCTAAATAAAATATTGGCGATTATGTAAATATAATACTGTACTGGGTCTACNTTTTTATCTTTAATTTCTTAGGTGCAGGATACACTACGGAAATTTGCCATTAAGGTCACCACATCAAGTGTGAATGAACGCAGAGAGGTCTTGAATGAACTAAAGTTATGTATCTCTGCAAAAGGTTTGTTAATTTTTTCTTTAGACATAAAGGCAAAGGATTTACTTTGCAAACATAAAAGACACTTTCTCACTGTTCATCACCTATTTAAACATTTAATAGCAATTTCCTAATTGAACGTATGTAGGATGCTAAATGAAGTTTGGATAACCTCACACACAACCTTATATGCTGCTAAACGATTTTATATTATTTTGCATTTGTTGCTTTCTGCCAAACATNCTACAATACTCTACTAATATTTCTCATTCATCCGATCCTGTGGACACTGCAGCATGGGGTCACTTTTAAGCTCTGTTAGAAATGAGGAACGTATAACAAATAAGTTGATTGTTTTAGACAAGTATCGGATTTCTATATTTTGCCCAGGTGATTGCTCTGTTCTCTATATTGTGTTTTACCACTTGGTCCAGAAGCTCTACAATTTAGTCCATAACTGAAAACATCAGCATGTTAGGTTAGATGGTACAAATGGAATCCTAGGGCCTGGTGCTCATTCCTTCTGCTCACCATGATCTATNGTGTGTTGATATAGATTATCAGATGCCCCCTCAGCAAGATCTACTTCTTCAGGGTCTGTTTTTGTACCTGGTTCTTTCAAAGGGCTTTGAAGCCAGTCTTTTAAAAGCTAGTTGTTTTCCTTCTATTGTGGTGTGAATGATGATGGAGGCTAAGAAAATTTGTTCTGTGAATTTTTGGATTAGGAGAACTGTTTTTGTTCAGGTTCATGTCTTGTCTATTTAGTTCTAAAAAAAAAACCTAGCTAGATATCCAGAGGTTCAGAAATTTAGCGAAGGTCCATCACAACAAATGTTTCCCCAGTTCCCTTATAACTTGGTCCATTTGTTGCGTTTGCCAGGCACATTATGGAGTTAGAAGCTTTCCTGTTAGATTTTTTTGTTTTATTGTATATTCACCCTTGATGGTCAATCTGTGACACTCCAGGTGTTGTGAAACTATAATTTCCAGATCATGCATAACATCCCTGTTATAGACAAAGTTGGTGCCCCTAGACTGGATGAAAGGGAGAAGAGGATTTTGGAATTTTTTNAATGTTTCTCTCATTTCATTTGGAGGACAGAGTTTTTTTTCCTTATCCTATTTTTGGTGGTGGTTGTATCTGTGGTGTGATGGTGAGTTTAAACTTCAGACCCAGGCCTAAATTTAATAAGCAGGTAGATTGCATGCAGATTGTAATGTTGCCCATAGCAACCAATCAGATTCAAGCTCTCAGTTTCATTTTACATACTGGAGAATGTGATCTCAAATTTGATTGGTTGCTTTGGGCAGCATCCCCACTTTTCAATCTGCCTGCAATCTCTCTGCTTGGTAAATTTAGGCCCCAGATTAATGACTTTTATATGCAAACTGGTAAGCAGCAGGGGTTGTGGGGAGGAACTAGAATTAAACAGTTAAATGTCTACCTCTAACCAATCATACAAACAACCCTGTTGTCCATTGTCCCAAAGATTTTATCAGAGTAAGTGATTTATTTGTAAGTACCAAAGTGTTTGTGCATCTAACATTGAGAACATAAATTATAAATCATAGTTACTATGTAAGAAAGAGAGTCTGGTGATCCACCCATTATGTTACTTAAATAATGCATTTAAAAAGTGACTTTTTCTAGATGCTGTGTAATTATTCCTTTTACAGATCTACCTGAGGTGGCTGTTAAAGGTCTCTGCAAGTTGTTCTGCTTGACTCTGCATAGATACCGGTAAGTGATAGAATTGGACTGGATATTTAAGGGCTGCCAATTTATAAAGGTCTCACTGCATTTGGAAATGTTGTTATTGCCTAACTGTATGGTGCCCCAAATGTTTTAGGGTGTTTCTGGCAACAATAGTATGTTTAAAATCCAACCCCTACTTAATGCTACATCTAGGTTGCCAGATATGATTTTCAAGTTTCCAAACCTAAATCTACTTTATTATTATTTTGTCTCTANTGCCTGGTGCCACTTCCAAGTCACACCCTGGCTAGTGCATTGTTAGACAGCAGCCAAATTCTCAATGGCTCTCTATTTATGTTGACGTCCTGTGGAAACCTGGTTTGTTTTCTCCGATTGAATGTTGCAGTTTCCTAAAACCAAAATCCCAGTTCCAAAAANGTACTGTTGACTTACTACTTAATCATGGATCTAGTCCTTGTGTTTGATTGGCATAATGATTTGTCATTCACAGAGATGCAGCATCCCGTCGAGCTCTGCAGTCAGTTGTCCATCAGTTGCTGGAATCCCAGCCAGATGTAACTGCTAAGAATCTTCTGCAGTCACTCCAGACTTATGGAGTGGGAAACAAGAATGTTGAACCCAGGTAANGGTGGATTCATGCTTGCTTGCTGTTAATATAAATTATTAGAGATTTCACACAGTCTTATTTATTTCTTTCTTTATTTTTTTTTTACAGCAAGAGTAGTGGATCAGCAGCAGCATTAGCCCTGTCATGGACTTGTGTCATTGTCAGGGTTGTGTTCTCCTCTCCAGAGAAACAGCAAGGGGACACATGGAAAAAACTGGTATGTATGCGTCATTGGCCTGCGACATATTTTTAGAAACATATTCACAATAATGACAGTGGTTGGGCATTAAGATCAGATTTTCCAGCATTTGGAAAGCCAAGCCCAGAATCTGTAATTTAAGTGACCTCTGATTTTTGAGACCTATACCCTACCTTGGCCTACCTGGCCTCATGAGAAAGAGGGATGTGTCAGGAGTCGAGATCTGGTCCATTGTTAAGTCACTCAGTCTGTGGTTTAGTTTTTTATTCTTTACCTACATGACTTCAGAATCTTCCCGTAAAGGTCAATGGTCTCTAGGATAAATGTGTAGTCTCTGTATGGAAACTCAGGGAGATAGTTCAGAGTGCTGGCAAATATGTTCTGAATTAAAAGCAAACCCATGACCAAACATTGTACCAATGTTCTAGAACACATATGAATGTTGTTTGTTCCATTACTTTCCCACTAGGTGGAGTGTCAGTCGTTTCTATTAATGGAGATAATAGGAGGTTCACACAGACATGCTGTAGAGGGATCTACCAAGAAAATGAACACATTATGGAAAGAGGTGTGTCATAGCATTTAACATATATAAAAATATGTATGTATTGTAGTTCATGTATTAATCATCTTCCTCTGTTAACAATCTTTTCCCCATCGCCAGAATCCTCATCTTGTGGCAAAATATCTGGACATTATCTTTAGTCTTGAACCCAACATGAATTTTGCAGGCATTCTTGGGCTCTGTGTACATTTTTGCACAAAGCAAAACGAGAAGGATATTCTGAATAAGTATAGGGTAAGTGTGAGAAGCTTGAAGTTTTTTTTCTATGAATCAGATATTACGTGCCACTATTAAAATTCCATTCCTCCATTTTACAGAGCAACCTTCTAGATTTCTATGTGAAAACNATTCTCATGAGTAAATTGAAGCCCCCTAACTACATACTGGTAAGTCACCTTTCCAGAGACTATTTGTTAGTGTCCACATCTTAAACTCTGGTTGTGTAAATGATGATAATATTGCAGGAAAGTTGTGCCCCTCTACTTAAACATCTGTCTCATGAAGAATTTAAAGACCAAGTATTGCCCATGTTGCAAAAGTCTTTACTGCGCAGCCCTGAAAATGTAATTGAAAGTAAGTACTTTTATCATTTACATTGTAATGAATACATTGCATTAAAATGGGATGTTTAGACGTTTACATTCTTTACTTTTTCAGCTATATCTTCACTATTTGCATCTGTGTCACTTGACCTGAGCCAATATGCACTTGACCTTGGAAAGAGCTTAGCTGGTACGTAGAATTAAATTGCAAGTTTTACAGCTTCTGTGTCATTGCAGCTATTTGTTTGTAAATTCATTTTTATATATTCGCTTTAGGCCAATTGAAGTCTAATAATCCACAACTTATGGACGGAGCAGTAGNTGCTTTACAGAACTTGGCACATCAATGTAGTGACCAAACTGCTATGGAAGCTCTGGGGAAACATTTGTTTGCTATTCTGGGAGGTGAGAGAACAAGATAATTTACAATCATTTCCATTTTACCTAAAAGGGGGTTTACTAAAAAAAAAATGTCGTTTTCAGGTTCAGAAGGAAAACTTACAGCTGTGGCTCAGAAGATGAGTGTTCTCTCAGGTATAGATGACCCTACAATGTAATGCTCTTGTTTTGCCTGTTGTTCCGTATCACAAGGATGGATAGGTTAAGACGTTAACTGTGTGATAAATGGTCCTACACTTAACCTTGTTGTGATTTGCTTTATTGGGCTTTTCCTTAACACATCATACATATGACCTCTTTGTTGGTGTTACTGATTTCTTACTCTGAATGTCAAGGCNGCTGGTTAGCAAGTAGAGCATTGAATAGGCTGATTTCGACACAAACATGTTCTTAGTATGGGGAAAATGCTTTCTTAAGCATCTTGATAAATGGTAATGCTCTTCAATAGCTAACTAGCATAACTTACAGTTAAATCAACATAGCTAGGTTTGATTTTACTCCCATCCCTTCAAATAGTAATAACAAGCCATTCTCCCTGTGCTGATCCAATGAACTAGTCAAAATGTATAAATCTT
>JABWIB010002381.1:18315-28725 GCA_016617825.1 Platyplectrum ornatum | reverse complement strand
AGAGCCCCAGCAAACTACCCTGGTACTAACAGACTGAATTACCAGGGCTGTCAGTGTGAACGTGCCATAAGCAGGGAGGTTGAAAAGTGGGGATGTTGCCACAATTAAGCAAATTCAAGCTTTGATTCATTTTACATACTGGAGAATGTGAGCTCTAATCTGGTTGCTATGGGCAACATCCGCACTTTTCAATCTTCCTGCTTAGTAAATTTAGGCTGAAATGTGTATGCAGAAGAGGTAATGCAAGACAAGAGCACAAGTAATATAAACAGACACATAAAATTATAGTCTAGAAATAGCCACACATGAACAATTTCAACTTTTTGATAGGACAATAGTCGTTTGTTACTTGTATTTTTGTATTAAATTCTAATCATGTTTTTTTATTCTTAAGTTCATGAAGGAACGCTAATTCATGCTGTTTCGATGCTTACTCAATGGTGTCAAAAGTTTACTACAGAGGTCCCCAAGAAGCTAATAGAATGGTTTCAGAAGGCGGCTTCTCTCAAAACTAGTACTTCTGGAGTGAGACATTCATATTTACAATGCATGTTGGTGTCATTCAAAGGTTAGTTTATGGAATGAATACTCTGCAATTTTGAGCTTATTGGATACCTGTAGCCAATGCTTGACTGTTTTCATTACAAAATCATGGGTCCTGATATTCGTGTCAAACAATACATTCTATAAAATCACACATCAACTGGTACAAGCTATAACAAACAAATCTGACATCAGCACATAGAAGAGCTTAACTCTAAAGTTGGGGCTGACTGACATTTCTTGTGGTGTTCATTTCCCCTCAGGCGACACATTGGCACAAGCTTTGGAACTTTTACCCCTTTTGATCCAGACTGTGGACAAGGCTGCAACGCAAACCTCTCAGTCATCTTTGTTAACAGAAGCTTTGGCTGCATCTGTTCTTGTATGCAGGATTTCAGTCATTGAAACTCAGATTGGTAAGAAACTAATCTTCATACAACTGTTCTCCTNGAAGTCTGTATTCTGGACATATAGTTATTATGTTATTTGGATGTAACATCATTTACCATACCAAATACTTTTCAAATGTCTTTCTATATTTCTTATTTATTATCATTACACATGTAAAGTTACAGAGTTTGCTTTATTTTGTTCATACAGAAAACAAGCTAAACACTTTTTGGCAGTTACTGACTGATGAGAAGAAACAGATTTTCACCTCTGATAAGTTTCTTTCCTCTGCAAATGAAGAGTGTAAGTGAATGTGAGATTAAAGTGTATTCTTTCTGATGTTATGTGCTAGTGCTGTTTAGTTGCTGCCACACTTTCCTTCCACTTTGTGTGCCCAAAGCTTCCCACATAATCTNGCCCTTCCTTAGACTTGAGTGCTAATCTAAACTGCCAGCTGCTGCCAACGTCAATATAACATTGTTTTTTTCTGACTTTAGGCCTTTGCACTCTTCTGCAGTTAAGTGAGAGACTCTTACTTGACCACATCCACAGGCTCCCAGACAACCGAGCTCAGTATGTTTCTTATTTCTATTTCTTAGTGTGGCCATTTCTATGCAGTGCATGTTTTATTCAACTTTATTCAACGTTTTCCTTGCAGACCCTACTATCATGCTTTGATCACTATCCTGCTGAATCGATCATGGAAAGTACGGAAGTTGGGGCAACAGACAATGAAAAGGCTCCTGGCTTCGCTGGGTGGNGCCAAACTGTTGCATGGCCTTCTTTCAGCTCTGAAAGTAGTGCTAAACTCTAACAAGGTTAGTATATTGAAAAGGGTACATGCAGCTTTGATGTAATGATAAATTGAGTCTTCCCTACTACATATTTCTCCTTTATTAATCTAGCTGGTGCCCATTGATGCCTCGGTTATGGATTCTGAGGAGGCAGCAGAGCCAGGAAAGTACTATGTATCTCCAAGAGTCTTACAAGAAGCAATCAGTATCCTCACCTGTCTGCCTGGGTTGGAGTCTGATAATGTGGAGGCTGACCATCTGGCCCAGGAGCTTCTCATATTGGCAAACCATCCCTTAGTTGGTAAGANACGTTAAATATACAGATTTATAAATGAACTAAAACCTACACAAACAACTGCAAAAATGCAGTTGTTTGAGACAGTGGCTGTGGTGATGACTGTGGTAACTTCCAGGAAACCATGTTCCTCAACTAAAAATTTTAATTATGCTTTTGTGATCCAGTTTGTGTACTGCATATTGAATGTGATTTCCTTTAATTGTGGGAATGGTTTAATACTATACTATATTGTAACTATATGACTATTATTATGTNGGTACATAGCTCTGTATTTGTTTGGTGCCTTATTGTGAAGTGGATTCTGCAGAAACCAAATAAATACATGTTTATAAACCAAAATAAATATTTAAACATTAAATTGATATATTATGTAGTAGCAAATGTTCTTCACTATTGTGGCAGTCTTTTAAAATATGTTTCCCTGCTCTGAATAACTTTTCTCATTTCCATATTTGTATGAAAACAGCATCTGCTTACAGCGACCTATGGGTAGACCTTCTCTACAAGTTGAAAATTGATGCTGCAGAGTTTATAAACAAGCATTTTGATGATATTTTACCTATAATCACTTCTAATGCTCCTAGAAGCCAGGTAAGGGCACCTCCAACATTGTGGCTTAAGCAAATCCATATGTGTTAAATGTGTTTGTGTTGCTGAAATAAATATATCCATTATGCTCCTCTTTGTGTTACTACATGGGCTCTGTAACTAAGCAGTCAGGAGATGTTGCACAACTACTTTACACAAACGTTTTCATTCACATAACTGATATTATGGAAGTTCACATTTCTGACCTGTAGTATCCTTCAGAGCATTGTCCTAAATATGAACATAGAGGGAAATAAGCTTTACCTTAACCAGAACTAAATTGTACATTCAGGGTAACAGAAGTTTGGAAATAAAGGGGTATATTTACTAAGATTGTAGTGAGATTGGAAAGTGGGGATGTTTCAATCTCACTGCAATTTCACCGCTTAGAAAATATACCCGAAAGTCTCATTTATTTGAAGTTGGTGGCTGCAGCCCATATACNTCATTCTCGTGAAAATGTAGGACGTATATCTGTATACACTGACGAGTTAGCAGCCCTTCTGCNTCCAATACAGCTGTTTAATTCAATGTTCTAAAGTGGTTTTTATTTGTAATGCTTTTATATCTTCTCTTTTACCAGGCTGTTCTCAATGCTGCGGGTACACTTGCTCGCATTTCTCCAGACAGAGTTCTTCCTAGACTTGTAGGAATTATCACTGAGTCACTGCAGAATCCTGCCCTGTGTCAGGTTACTAGAGAAGAATATGCCATCATGCAAACCCCCGAAGGTGAACTATATGATAAATCTATTTTACAAAGGTGAGTGTTACTGTGATACACAATATAGTGCAAAATACTGTGAATACTCAATGCAGATACTACACATTTCCCTTTCATTTCTTTGTTTCTTTTCTTCCTAGTGCTCAGCAAGATAGTTTAAAAAAGGCCAACATGAAGAGGGAGAATAAAGTTTATTCATTTAAGGAGCAGATCATTGAATTGGAGCTGAAAGAGGTATATCCCTGTCTGTATTTACAATATTTGTCTATGCTCTTCTGAATGAATCCGTTTTAATTAATATTTCCTTATCACTGGTTTTTCATGTACAGAGTTCACTTAGCCTTTACAATTTTCCTAACATTTATCTAGATCAGTGGTGGCAACTGTGCCCCTCATGGTTTTGTCATAATNTCGGTTAAAATGCTGGTGATGAAGATACTGTATCTGGTGTATTGTAGTAGAATCTTTCACTGTTCTCATTCACTTTGCCTATATAAAGTAATCTTGCATTGACCATACATGTGCCGTCATTTCTTTGTTGCAGGAGATAAAGAAGAAGAAGGGAATAAAGGAGGAGCTTCAGCTGACAAGTAAACAGAAGGAAATGCTGCAAGCACAGATAGAAAAAGAGAGCCAGATCCGTAAGAAGCTCTTGGAGGTGAGACCATAGGAACACATTTTAGTATCATTTGTAGGAAAGCATTACTGATTTGTGTAAAAGACTTGGATTAAAGTAGTTGAAACATGCAGTAGATATTGTGTTGTGTGCATATAATAGATCTTTCTTAATATACATTTCTAGGTCTATGTGAACCATGTACACCTCCATTGAGCCATTGATTTTTATATAACTTTGTGTAATGTTCTAACATGGCATTTTATTTTCCTGTTTGTGCTTTTGTAGCTGGATGTTGATCTGGAAAACACTATTAGACTTGTGGAATGTATTATACAGCAGAAGCCTCCTGGTCTGTCTCAACACATCCCAGTATTGACCAGTAGCTTTCTGCCTTTGCTTAAGTCACCATTAGCTGCTCCTCGTGTCCATGGACCTTTTGTGCAATTTGCTGATTGTGTCATGCCAGACAATTTAAAGTCATTTGGTAAGAATCTTTTAATATTTCCTGCAATATTTTTTTTACTATATTAATAATTGTATAAATTAAAGGCTGACATGCTTGGTGGTTTTTTGTTTTGTTTTAGGAAAATTGGTTGGCTACATAAGTTTACGAATGTTGAAGCCAGAGTGTAACCTGGCTGCTGCTTGGTGCCAAGAAGAGTTGCCTGTAGCTATAAAGAGAGCAGTAAACCTTTTGCACTCCTATACAGTCACCAAGCGCAAAGAAGACCCAGGTAATAATGCTGTTTACTTAAGGCACATCGACCTTTTCACCCTGAAGGGGACATGCTCCCGAGAGATGGCCCATTACAACTTAATAGGACACTTTCTAGCGTTTCTGTTTGACAGCACAGAGTTAAGTGTTAATGTTTTTAGTTATTTAGAAATCTAGAATTATGGGAAGAACGTTTGAGGTTATGGTTTTGTAGAATTTGATGGCTATTTATGTGTATTTTGCAGGGGCATCTCCTATATCGGCACCAGCATTTTCTTTTGTGTTCCCTTTTTTGAAAATGGTTCTAATGGAAACATGTAATAACAGTGAAGACACTGAAGAACTTCTAGTTCAAACATTACAGATTATCACTGTTCACTGTCAGCTAAGATCTTCGGAGAGTTTAGATAAACTTATTGATGAGGTTGGTATTTTTATTGTGTTCACAGTCCACTACTATTTGTATTATCTTTGTTTGTCATAATTCCTAAGTTTTTGTTAACTTTTATTTAGGATGGTCCAGAATTACTGCCTCGCACAGATATGCTTTTCCTGTTAACAAGGGTGATTGGAACATCCACTCCAAAATTACAAGTAAGTGTACAGTAATATTTTTACATTATAAACTTAAACTACTTTTAAGGTGAGAGTCTTGTCTCTGTCATAAGTCATAATTCTTTAATTCACAGGTTCTGGCTTCTAACGCTCTCACTTCACTGTGCACAAGCAGTGGGGGAGGACCAGGATGCACATACGCAGAACAGGAGGAAATTGATGTTCTACTTGAAGCTTTACAGTCGTCATGTTCTAACGTGCGAGATGCTGCTCTTCGGGTAACCCACTTTCCATTAGTTTTCTATAGACTTCTAACCTCTCCAGAATGTGTTTATTTGTTTCGTTGCTCAGATGTTCAGTCTTTCTGAAATGTCTTCTTTTTATTCTGCCCTTAGGGACTAATGGAACTTAAAATGGTATTACCAACACCAGACACTGATGAGAAGAATGGATTGGCATTGCTGCACAGACTCTGGGTGATGAAATTTGATGTTGAGGCCGAAATAAAAGCACAAGCTGAAAGGTGAGCATCTTCAAACATTCATTTCCAAAGACTAGTGAATGGTGGAAAAAACAGCTGATTATGTTATGTGGCAAATTCTAAAGCTTTTATGATTCACATACAAAAGACCTCACTCTTGGGCTAAAGCAGATCTGTTTATTTTCACATTCCTTTCACTTTCATAGATCAGTGCCTTTCACATGTACTGGAACTAATAGCCATATGTGGAGTTTACCTCTGCTTGTTCTCATTGGCTTCTGCAAGTGTTTTCTAAAAAAACTTGTGTAGAAATAGTGTAATGTTTTGTTTTTGCTTTTTTTGCAGATTTTGGGATTCGCTGGGCCTGCAACTTCAACCCGATCTCTGCTCCTTACTCATTAGAGATGTTATTTATCATGAAGAAGCAGTGCGGCATGCAGGAGCTGAAGCACTTTCCCATGCAGTTGCAGAGTATCGCAGTCAAGCCACTGAGGTCATGAGGAAATTGGTTGAGCTGTATCATGAGAAGCTCTATGTAAGTTTTGGGGGCCCTGGTCTTCTTGCTGGTTTTTGTTTTTATCATTATTTTTATTATTATTGTTTTTATTTTTTTTAATCGATTATGGTTTAAGTGTTGGCAGCAGAAGAAGCCATATAGTTATGCTGCAATAGGTACTAGAGTTCTCCTGGCAGTTGGTAGTATATCCGAGATCAATCATTAGAAGTGCTACTGTCAGTGTTACAGACCCATAATACATTACATTTAGGGGTATATTTACTAAGTGGAATTGGAAAGAGGGGATGTTGCCCATAGCAACAAATAAGATTTGATTTCACATTCTCCAATATGTGAAATGAAACAGAGAGCTTGAATCTGATTGGTTGCTATGGGCAACTTCCCCACTTTCCAATCTCACTGCAATCTCTCCGCTTAGTAAATATACCCCTTAATGTACATTCTGTTTTACATAAGGCTTTGGGGAAAATAAAATAAAACCGAGCTGATGTCTAGAAGAAGTGCAAAAAAAATACACTCTGTGTAGCATGTAACAGAAATGCAATTCATGGTTTGCTAGTGTTTAATCTGGAAACTTAATATTTGTTTTCCTTTAGAGACCTCCTCCTGTTCTTGATGCTTTGGGGCGGGTAATATCAGAATCTCCTCCTGACCAGTTTGAGGCAAGGTATGTAGCCTTTCATTATTATCCCCACATTACTCTGCAAAAAACCCATAAAATATATGCTCATTGCTCTTCCTTATATTAGTTTACAGTAACTGACTAGATCTGGTTTTTGTGCTTCTATTTATTTGTTAGATGTGGAGTAGCTCTAGCGCTGAACCAGCTGGCTCAGTATCTGGACAGTTCCCAAGTTAAGCCACTCTTCCAGTTCTTTGTACCTGAGGCTCTTAATGATCGTCATGCTGATGTCAGGAAGTGCATGCTTGATGCGGCATTGTCTGCACTGAACACACATGGAAAGGTGAGGCTGCGTTTTTTTAAACTGAGTTAACTTTAAATAAAAGGATGCCTTTGATGCATCATTGATTTGAGGTATTCATTCAAAATCTCTTGTTACTTTCAGGACTGTGTTGGCTCTTTATTGCCAGTGTTTGAAGAGTTTCTGAAAAATGCTCCAAACGACGCTAGTTACGATGCTGTTAGACAAAGTGTTGTCATCCTTATGGGCTCATTGGCAAAACATTTGGACAAAAATGACCCTAAAGTGAAACCAATCGTTGCCAAACTAATAGCTGCACTCTCCACTCCATCACAACAGGTATTCTATTTCCAACTCTGAACACACAGTGGGATTCTTTATTTATGCCNAATGATACATTTCATATCTTGTTACTAACCACTTTCACAGGTTCAGGAATCTGTAGCCAGCTGTCTGCCCCCTCTGGTGCCAGCTATCAAGGAAGATGCTGGAGGCATGATCCAGAAACTGCTGGCCCTCCTTCTAGAATCTGATAAATATGCTGAACGTAAAGGTGCTGCTTATGGACTTGCCGGACTAGTAAAGGGGTTAGGAATTCTTTCTCTTAAACAGCAAGAAATGATGACTACTCTGACCGATGCTATTCAGGATAAAAAGAATTTCCGTCGCAGGGAGGGTAAGAAACTGCCCCTGATTGTTTCTGAAATCTATATGCAGACTGAGTGTACTGTTTTCTGANACAACTATTTATTCCAGGTGCTCTGTTTGCCTTTGAAATGCTCTGCAATATGCTTGGAAAGTTATTTGAGCCGTATGTGGTTCATGTTTTACCTCATCTCTTGCTGTGCTTTGGAGATGGAAACCAATATGTACGGGAGGTAAGTAAGCCCTTGTCCTTGAATGTGTAGCTTATGCAAAGAGAGAGAATACTTTGTTTCCAGCCAATAATATTTGTGTTATATTATTTTAGGCAGCAGATGAATGTGCCAAGGCAGTTATGAGTAATCTCAGCGCCCACGGTGTAAAGCTTGTGCTGCCGTCACTTCTGGTGGCTCTTGAGGAAGAATCTTGGAGAACCAAAGCTGGTAATTGTCTATACAGATATGTAATATATGTTCTCTGCTAGTTGTGGCTATGCCAAGGCCTGTGGGATTTCCACAACCATCTGCTACACTGAGTGTTATTTTACTGTTNTATTCAAATTAGTGAGTCATTAATGCCTTACTTGTGGAGCCCTTATGACGAGTTATTATTTCTTTTATCTTTTTTATTTTTGCTGACATTAAGGATCTGTGGAGTTGTTGGGAGCCATGGCTTACTGTGCTCCAAAGCAGCTGTCGTCTTGTCTCCCAAATATCGTGCCCAAGCTCACTGAAGTGCTGACAGACTCCCATGTAAAAGTGCAGAAGGCTGGGCAACAGGCACTGCGTCAGATAGGTTCAGTAATTCGCAACCCAGAGATTCTAGGTGAGTGAGAGTAGTAAATGCTTTTATATGAAGTTCTGTGTAATACATAAGGAGTTGATATACATGGTATACTGAAAACATTTCTCTTTTCAGCTATCTGTCCTGTATTNCTGGATGCTCTGACAGATCCTTCCAGGATGACACAGAAGTGCCTGCAAACATTGCTCGAAACAAAATTTGTGCATTTTATTGATGCCCCATCTTTAGCCTTGATTATGCCCATTGTCCAAAGAGCATTCCAGGACAGATCTACTGACACCAGGAAAATGGCAGCACAGATTATTGGAAACATGTACTCACTCACAGATCAGAAGGTAGCGGAATCACCATAGTGTGTGCTTATAATGACTGGTACAATTNATTTTATTTATTATGACTTTCTTTCTTTCAGGACCTTGCTCCTTATCTCCCAAGTGTTATCCCTGGGCTTAAGGCCTCTCTTATAGACCCTGTTCCTGAAGTAAGTCTTTCAATATGTCTGGATCTCCTGATAAATGNGTTTCAGGGGTTCAATTAAATGAATTAGAAAAAATATTCTTTGTATTTTGGGTTTACATGTTTAATAAAATTATATATGTTTTTAGGTTCGCACAGTTTCTGCTAAGGCGTTGGGTGCCATGGTGAAGGGAACAGGAGAGTCCTGTTTCCAGGACTTGCTCCCCTGGTTAATGGATACATTGGCTTCTGACTACAGCTCAGTGGATCGCTCTGGCGCTGCTCAAGGTAAGAATTGTGAATGCTTTTTCTTTGTGGNCCATTGATTGTATGAAACACTAACCTTTTTCTCTTTTCACAGGTCTCTCAGAAGTCATGGCTGGCTTAGGTGTTGAGAAGCTGGAAAAACTTATGCCAGACATTGTAGCCACAGCCAGCAAACCAGATATTGCTCCCCATGTCCGTGACGGTTACATTATGATGTTCATTTATCTGCCAATTACTTTTGGTGACAAATTAACCCCTTATGTTGGACCCATCATACCCTGTATTCTGAAGGTAAGAAAAAAATCTGCATACAAAAAGTTTTCTTTAAGCTCTTTTTGAGGGCCTCCACAAGTTGGGCGACAGCTGTACAAACATGATTACTCAAAGTTATCTTGTAACATATTCCTCCCAAAGTGGTGCCAAGGATCCTCAGTTATAATCTTTTGTTTAANTCCTTCATGTCCGGGGACAATAATCCAGATCCTCATCCCTCAGAAAAGTCAGGCGCATGACATGTTGGTGTTTTATTTTNTTTACCACCTTTCTCTGGAAGAAGTGCAGGCAGACTTCTGTACAGAAGAACCTCCATAAGTTGTTACAGACCTAACTGATTTCTGCTTTCCAAGTACAAGAGTGCATCTTTTAGAGTTCTTCACGAAAGGTCTTCACTGATCCAGTTCCAATTCATCTTGTCAGCAAATCAAGGCTGCTCTTTCTTCCCAACCTCAAATAACTGAATACTTGCCCAAGAGTCCCACAGCTCAGGATAGAGTACCTCAGTTTGGCCTTAGTAGGAATGGAGGAAAATACTTGCCAACTANAGACATAAAAGATGCTTACCTTCATGTCCCAATTAGGAATGGTCATCAATGACTGCTTCCATGATTGTGGTGAGACAAAACAATTTAGGACATTGTACTTTGGGNTCANTCAGTGATCGCGCTACATTTTTTCAGCAGGAGTAAAAATACTCCTCATAGGAGTATTTTTAAGGAGTATTTTCTTGCGGAAGAGTAGTATTTTTTTAGCGGCAATTGAATTAAATGGTAATGTGGTCTACAATGTTCCAAACTCATCATTAATAAGTAATAACTG
>JABWIB010002380.1:62732-73459 GCA_016617825.1 Platyplectrum ornatum | reverse complement strand
ACACACACACAAAACTTTCAACTTTAGGTTTCCAATGGACTTACATTAATCATTACACACAACAATTTTTAATGCTATATTATGTATAAGGATATTACTATTTTTTTTAAATAAAAGAAAAAATTGGTGATAGTGATCATTACTGAGACAAAGACATTTTGAAGCCTGGTNTTCAAACTATAAAACATATGTATAAAATAATAATTAAAATCACTGATATATACCTTTTTAAGTAAATCCCTGGCTTCTTGTGTGAGGTAGGGAGGCAAATTTAGCTTACATTTAAGGATTTTATCAATAGTTTTCTTTCTGTTTTCACCAGTAAAGGGTGGCTAAAAGCAAAGAAAATAGTTTGTTAAAGTAAAACTAAATCATCTGACAAAAATGTACAANAGTTTACATAAAACTGGAAAACTTTCAACTAAGCTTGTATTCAAATTCGGTATATAATGCATTACTAATCACAAAATATCTACTGAAGGGTTAAATAGCAACAAACTACACGCTGTGATGCATGGATGGCTCGATCCGTTAGTGCAGACATTTTTGACATCTAAACATGCAATTGTAATTTATTTATCTATGAAAATACTATGACAAGGATAAAAAGTTACTCACTGCTCCAGTTAACATGTCATACATCAATGCTCCCAAACTCCACCAATCTACTGCACGGTTATGACCACTTCTCATTAAAATTTCAGGGGCCCTGGAGGGAGAAAAAGTGTTTTGAGTACATCCCAAGTTACTGAAAAAAACAAAAAAAAGTACAGGTATCATGTATGCATACTTTATACTAATTAAATGAGCTAAATGGAACATTATTAAACAGCAACAGAACCATTTAAACAAGTATACCTTTGTGACCTATACATTAAAGTTTGACTCACATGTATTCTATTGTACCACAAAAAGTGTGTGTAACTGTGCCATCATGAATGGATTCCTTACAAAGACCAAAGTCTGTTAGTTTCACATGCCCTAGAAATGGAAAAAATGTATTACAAAACGATGTTGGAAATTAAAACAAAAATTAAGGTTTAATTTAAGACACAAACACTTTGCTTCCTGTAATAATTAGAGCCAATTTGGGCAAATATGAGCAGATAACATTCTTTCTAGCGCAGAGAAAATCTATGGAACAATGAACAATAAAAGACGATAGTAACGCCCTTACATTGTGTAGATTGATCAATAAGTTTATATTGCAAAAGAGAAATAAAAATACTGAATCAGACAAATGCCCAACTTAAATAGAGGTGTATTTATTCTCTGAAACTCTGTTTAATGCATAAAATCATTACTCTGGCCATTGTTTTTTATAATATTTTGCTGCTACATTAATTTTTTATGGGTCTTTTGTTTTGCAGTTTTTCTTTGGAAATATTATATATACTAACAGAGATCAACATTTATATCACCCATCTCAGGGAAATCATATAGAATGAATTATTATTTTCATTTTGTGTACCCCTACCTCTCACCATATAAATGACTTAACATTTACATGTAAATATAACACACATCAGTAGTTTACTGTAGTCCTACCTTGATGATTAAGCATTATGTTCTCTGGTTTTAGATCACGGTAAATTATTCCTTTCTGATGCAAGTGTCCCAAAGCCATTGAGATCTCAGCCAAGTAAAAGCTAAAAATAAACCAACAATTATATCACATTAACTATTTCCACAAATGCAAAATGCCACTACACTGAAACCCAAATCATGCAATTTCAAAAACTTTATTTTTTACATATTTACGGGTCACAATAATCAATGTCAATATATTTTGCTGTGGTTTACTTGAATATGAAGTAAAAAATACATGATACTAGTCAAAACCTGCGTCGACTGAGCAACTNGTCCTGTCTGCAAATCAATTTCCACAAACACTTAAAAAATGCTTATGGGATAATAAATCATCTACGGCTAAAAATCAGCTCTTAATCTACATTAAAAACGCTAATTTAGTTAGGACAATTTGACACTGACAATTTGTTATTTTAACCTATTTAGGACAGTAACAACTCAGCGATGGGGTTTAGAAATTACAACTATTTCATTTGTAATTGCCGGTTTTGCAAAGAAAGTAACTGACTCAAATGCTATTTAGTGGCCAGAGAAGATCTATTAATTTTTTTTTATCAATTAAGCAGGTGGCCAGCTGCAGATAAGTATACCTTAGAAAGACATCAGGAAACTTTAGTGACCAAATAAACACACTGCCGAGGTCAAACAAAAAAGGCATAGAAATGCACTGAACACAGGGTTCCATAAAATTATCAAAAAAGTAGCAAAGCAAATTTGTACTTTACTCACCAAGCAGTATCTTCCATAAATATCCCTTCCCTTTCCAACTGCATGAAGAGCTCTCCGCCTGGTTTTACAAAACAAAATATATTTACCGCATAATGAAATGTTAAATATCTGCGCAACCAAAGAGGGAGAGAGTAACTAAATAAAGTGGGGTTTATAGAATAGTTACAGCTAAAGCATGTGTAGAATTTTGTTTAGTTATTTTGTTATATTACATGTGTCAAGCTATACTAATAAATTACGTTCTGACTAAAAGGAACCAGATCCAATAAACAACAATTAGTTATATTAGAGGACTGACCACTAAGATACTCCAGAATGAGGTAGAGTTTTCCACCAGTTTGAAAGGCATAGATCAAGTCTACAATGAAAGGATGTTTAACTTCTTCTAGGATATTTCGCTCTGCCTTTGTATGTGCCGTGTCTTTTGCATTTCTCACAATCATGGCCTAGAATTAAAAAAAAACAGGAAAAAACATGCTTGCATTGAATAAAGTATTAATACAGCTTTGAAATTACAAGTTGCACTATGTTGCATAAAAAGTTACTTTTTAGTTTTACTAGTAGTTTAGAAAGACAAGCACTTTTTGTGTGTACACATATATACAACATTATTGACATATATAATATACTGAAGCTCTTTGCTACTGCAACTTATACAGTGGGTGAAAGTCTACAAAATGTTGGTACAGACAGTTCTCTAAATACGAAGATGGTCTTTACTTCTTGATGGAAACACAAAGCATAGTGCCACAGGAGATGAACATTATGAAACACAAGGGTTTCCTATTATAATATAAGACTTAAGCTGGGCATACACTATAAGATAAAGTGTTCCAATCAAAAGATTTTTCAAGAGTGAGCAAAACCATGTTGAATTGCAGAGAAGTCAAATTGAATTATTTGCAATCAGTATTACAGGTGAGAGATGATGTTTCCAGCACAAGTCTAATAACAGTGTAACAGTAAAGCTGGCCATACACTATAAGATAAATTGTTCCAATCTAAAGATTTTTTCAAGAGTAGGCAAAACCATGTTGAATTGCAGGGGAGGCAAATTTGAAACAATTGCAATCATATTACAGGTGAGATGATGTATCATAGCACAAGTCTAATAACATTGTAACAGTAACGCTGGTCAGTATCTGTGTGCAACATGCAAAAATAAAGTATTCTCCCTGCATGCAAACACTGACATTCATTTTACCTCCCCTGCAATTCATCATGGTTTTACCTACTCTTGAAAAAATCTTTAGATTGGAACAATTTATCTTATAGTGTATGGCCAGCTTTACACTGGTCAGTATCTGTTTGCAACATGCAAAACTAAAGTATTAATTTCTCGCTTTTTTGATCGCAGCTCATTGAGCCGCAAATTAAAAAATGCAATCTTTCTGTACAGCAAGAGACGGTAAACTTTGCGCATTTTCCTGTCTTCACGCAGGATTGAATCAGCCCAAATGTCAAAAATAATAAAATAAAATTATTAAAAACAGGGATATAGTCATAAGCTTACCTTTTTGAGTACTTTCATTGCAAATATTTTTCCAGTATGAGCTCCTAATACTTTTCGCACTTGAAAAACCTGCATTAGAAATATACTCATTTTGTCAAATAAATCTTTGGAATAGTAGATTAGCAAATACTACACTTGCTTTGTTACCACAGAACCAACTCTATACAGGATGTACGCAACATTCTGACTGCTGCAACATTTCTGATGACACAGACAGCACTTTCTGCACCCAGGATAATAAACGATAATGCTTCAATAAATGAGCTTTAGTGCATTATTATTTTTTTTTATATATATTTTTTGCTGCTTAAGAACTTGCTTGAGTCTAAATGTTTGATCCTTGATTTGATTTACTTCCCAGTTAATATTTCTTACCTTTCCATAACCACCTTTACCAAGGACCCGAAGCAGCTCAAAACATTCAGGTCTGATCTTTTCTGGACCTTTATTCACACTCGTCTCTGAGATTTCGAACTTCTCACAATGTTCCATGCCACTAAAGAAATACATAGTTTAAATTAACACAATCACGGTTTTGAACTATAAAACAAATGTCTGCAGTTTCAATAAATCAAAGGATTAGTAGTCCTCCCTCTGTATAAACTGCGATTGATCCAGCACAAAGTGTTCAGTAGGTAAACAATACATATCGTTTATCGAATGCGTTATAATGTATGTACATAACAGATTGTCCACTTAAAATAGTCTGAACAAAACATAAGATTCTGAGAAAAGATACGGATAGGTTGGAAGGTGTTTCAATCAGGTAGCATGAACGGCTATGCTTACAAAACTGAAGACAATAACAGATTTAAAAATTCGGGAAACAAGCATGGAAAAACTGAATAATCAGTCCACCCTTATTTTGGTTCATTTCCATTAAATTAACCAAAGTAAAATCTGTTATAGGCTGTCTATTACATTTTGAAGGCAAAAACACAAAAAACTTTATTATTATTGGCAAGACTTACAAAAAAAGACTTACTAAAAAAAACAAGACTTACTAAAGAAAAGTTGGTTTTTAAAATAACTGAAACTCTGCTGTTTAAATTAAATGTAACATATTTTTAATATACTTTAATGAAAGACTTACATGTCATATGATATGCCTCCATGGTCCATAAAATCATTTACCGAGGTCTGGAAGAAAAAAGACAATTGTATATACTGCTGAATAGTACATGGGCCTGTCCATCATAGGTTAACTTGAAAGGCAAAAATAAAATCTCCTATTGCACTGTTTACTTATTATTGGGGCTGATTCAGAGTGGCACATTTTCTTCAGCTGCAAGTGTAGAACTTAGCAAAACCATGTTGCAATGTGAGGGGACCATTTGAACTTTATTTGCACAGAGAACTCACAAGCAGGCTAGCTTTATGTCGAATTTACAAATTAGAGTTGAGCCTTTCAACGCTTACTCTGTTACACAGTTTATTCTTCCTCCCCTGGAGCTCGGGTGTTTGGTTTTGCACAGGTCTACACTTATCCCTGTTTTGCCCTTTCTCCCAAACTCTGAATCAGCCCCCATTATGTTTAATTGCATTTAATATCTATTATCATACTCATTTCTAAACTTTGATGTCAATATAGTTAGTGGATTTAAAATAAAGTTTAACACATGATACAGCAGATTTAAAACTGAATAATTACATCATTTTTAGAATTCATATAAATAACATGCTTTATATCTTGTCAACATTCAATTTAGACAATATATTTTATATCACATTTGCTTTCAAATATTCATTTTGTTAAGAAAACTAACCTAACCCATGACAGCCTTGAAAAGAAAATCGTGCTGTCCAACAATTGTGCACAGGTATAACTTGTTGTACGAGTTTAATGCAATTACTAAAGTAAAATATAGTTAAGGTGCTTTTGCAAGGTGAGACACTCATGAATGCTTAAATAAAACTAAATAATATATATTTATGTATATTGCTGAAAACGTAAAATGCTAATTTGCTATGCGTTTCAGTGATCGAAGTGGAAATTTAGAAGTGCTGTTATGGACATTCAAAAGCGACGGTATGAAAAAACTGAATATAATGGAAGTTAATGGAGATTTGTAGTATTTCAATTACATCTGTGGCCCCCCCCCCCCATTCGAGCCCTGATGCGTTTATAGGTGACTGAAGGCTTAACCACATAAATAGCTAAAAAAAAAACTCAAGATTTTAAAACTTAAAAGTAATTACAGCCATATGATAATGTGATTATGGAGACCCTACAAAAGCACTATTTTGCTAGCACGGGTATTCCTATAATGTAACAGGTATAAATAGACTGCTAGTTTGTACGTTATGTATTTCCATTACAGTGACCATGATTGTGCTAGTTCACAAACAACAATATTCATGTAGAAAGCAGTGACACAAGGTGATCCCTTATCAATACTTAGAACAAGACAACAATAGTGGGAGCTGTCAGTGACTGATGCTGGGGAATCCTCTGTGCACAGGTACTTTGCAGGTTCTAGCTGTCTGTATTATGACTTAGTGTATGTACATTACAAGCACTCGCCATAGGAACAGAGGCAGATGTGATATTAATACTATAGTGGAAATAAAGCCTCCGCCACGTTCAGAAACACAGTGCACACACTGACACACACTCTGATGTGTAACACACAGGGGCCCGGAGTTCCTTACTAATACACGCTGATCAGCACAACTGCCTCAGAGAAGTAACCGTNTCCCGGTTACGGATCGGTCGCCCTGAAATGATGGGACGCAGGGTGGCTCTCAGGCCTGCAACAGGCATACACTCTACTCACCCCGTCCTCTAAATCATCGTCCGAAATAGCGTCCTCGGGTTGGTCCAGATCTATGTCAAACACACCCGCCATGGCCTCGGACGTTCTTTGTTTCCCCGCACCGCGACTCGGTACTCTGCTTCCCCGCCTCATGGGCTCCAACACACGGCCGCCATCACCGGACGTTGAAACGCGACGACGCCTCAGCTCGTCACTACTTCCCAGGTCCCCCTGCGTGCGCGCACCCTTCTCCACTGCGTACGGCCCGCTTTCAGGCGCATGCGCAAAGAGCATGTTTCCGTGAGCAATTAAATGAAGACGCGCAACAGAGATGGCGATAGTCCTAATAAGAAAAAACCTTCGCATTCAGCTAAAGTCAAAACACCCATAACTGCTTAAACATTCAGCTTTGTATTACATTATTCAAGTGATGCCTTAATACATACTCTATTGCTACAAAATAAATGTACTACCTGAGCGGCATGCGTCTCTAGTTCAGATAGACTTCGGTAAAATGGCTCCGTTAGTGCGGACACCGGTAGTTGCAGTATTATTTTTCTTGCACATGTTATGGTAAACAGTTTGAACTGCCATTTAGAATGTAATTAGAGTAGAAAACACCGGTGAAAGAGGTTAGTACTGTAAATAAGGTGTTTTACATGAGTCCTATACTATTATATTCTACTAATGTTCCATTTTACTGACAAATGTGTATTCTGAATGGTTGCATATTTATTCTAAATAGCCTGTTCCTGCATTTAAATAACCAGGCTGTTCCAATGTTTCCATACAGCCATATCGTATAGCCTTTGCTTTTACTGTAGTGTACATAATAGGGCAATCTGCTTTATCCAGACGTTTGACAAACGTTTTCACACTTTAAGCTGCGAGTGTAGATGTGCTACCTGGCTGTGTATAGATCCATGCTGCTGCTCCCCTGCTGTCATTTTACAGTTGTATGAGTTGGAAAACGTATGTGGTATACACAATGTTGTTTTTCAAACAAGAATATTTTGTTCAAGGGCCTAAATTTACTAAGCAGGGAGATTGAAAAGTGGGGATGATGCCCATAGCAACCAATCAGATGAGTAGCAATGCTATCCTGTTTATATATATATATATATATATATATATATATATATATATATATAGTGTATATAGAAAGAGAGAGAACTCAATGCAGTCGTACATAGTTCTCAGCTAGAATGTGGACTGGTCACACACCAAACACATCATTTCCTCTGCCACCTCTCTCTTCTGCCAGGATCATTGGTCCCAATAGTAGAGTAATTGATGGCAATATTCCCAGTGGTAAAATCATTTATGTATTTATTTTAATAATCTTTTTATTGAGGCAAATAATAGTACACATAAAAAAATCATAAACAGTTTGTTGATAGAGAACAGCCAAACAGTAATTGGCACCAAAACAATCCTGAACATACAGCAGTAGCAGGATAGTAACATGCATAAAGGATAAAGACACAATTGCAATCTTGTAAGAAATATTAGCAAAAAAAACTGTGAGTAAAGATAAGGGAGGGACCACTAAGCCAATGGCCAATCATGAAGATAAACAGCAATGTACATAAGGAGAAAGTGATAATTACATTAAAACCAATATAAATACTGAAATTGTTAAAGAGTATGTTTCTTACAGACTTCTTCCAAAGAAAGGTACTACTGAACCTGATATTATGCGTACATAACTAAAATAAAGGGCAAAACACCATAATACCAGAAAGCATACAATGGTAATTCAGATCACCCAAATAGGGAGAACAAGTTTGGGAGTCAGGGCTAAAAAGTTGCAATTGTAGACTTGGGCAAAACCAAACATTGTACTTCAGGGGAGGCAAGTATAAACTGTGAAAATGAATTAAAATGAAAGTTGAAAGAGGAAGTTTCCTTGCTCAACTCTAATTTTCAAGTTAAACATAAAGTTGTGCAGTATGTCGGTTCTTTCTGCAAAAGCAAAGTATTTTTACTGCATACAGTGACATTAAAATTCACATACACCTCTCACATTGCAACATGGTTTACACTTGCACCTAACAAAAGGTGTAAGTGCAACTCTGGATCCCTATTACTCCAAAAATACTGTACCTAATAGCGGAGAATTAAAACCAAATACTGAAATCCCATTGCCTTCTGCACATCAGCTGATTGTGTTTGTCTATTTGCATGCATATATCCACATATCTGATAGATACATACATACATACATATTTATAAAAAGCATTTTACTACTCTGTGGTTTAAAAGAAATGTTTTACAGAGAGCTAAATGAAATTTTTCTATAAGTAATTTAGTATAATTACAAAAAAATAAACACTTATCCAGGTCTGTTTCATATTTATGTGTGATCAACAAGGTTCAGGTGTATCCTCAATAGACCACATATATGAAAATAGAACAAATAAATGGGCCCACCTTAAGAAAATGAAGAAAGTTTGGGTAGATTCAAGTATTTTGTGTATTAAGATTTACATCTGTACATTGTAAATGATCTCTCACATTGTGCCCTTTACCATCACTGTGTACAACTAGTATAACTAGTACAAGTATTAATTGTCAATCTGACTGAACGTGTCAGAGCCACGCTGTGTATAGTGTAAATGATCTCTCTCACATCGTGGTCTCAGTGATCTCTCATATCTTGCAATTTTCATCGCTGTCAAAATCTCTATCTCACATCGATATCTCTCCCTCACAACTAATTGTCAATCAGAATGTTTCAGAGCTGCACTGTGTACAGTGTCAATGATCTCTCTCACACATTGTGGCTTCAGTAATGTGATCTATCATATAGTCAATGTTTTTCCACTTTTTCTTAGACATAGGTAAGAAAGCATTTCTCTTCTTGACTTTTTTCCATTACTGTGTATGTATGGCAACCTTTTCCATTACTGTGTACATATAGTAATTTTTCCATTACTGTCTACATATGGTAACTGTTCTTCGTGGCCTTTGCTTAGTTACCAGATATAAATCATAGTTGAAAAATAGTTGAGTTTGTGTCACAAATTTCTTTTCTTCAGTCTTCACTAGAGGAGCACATGATAGGTATAATGCATACACATGAAAATGCAACCCAACCATTTCTCAATACATGGGTAACAGAGGAAGAAATCCAAAGGAGGCTTAAACAATGAAAATAAATAAAGCACCAGGTCCAGATAGCATACACCCAGGGGTTCTCAATGAGCTAGACCACCATATTAATTTATATGTATTCAATTATATTAGGTTCAGTGTTAAAGTACTGACAAATAGCAGATGTATTGTCATTGTTTATAAAGGGAATTANATCAAAACCAGGGAATTATAGACTTGTAAGCTTGATATCAATTGTGGGGAAGATACTGGAAGGCATATTAAGTGATAATATTCAGGATTACTTGGTGGCCAAGATAATTATTGGCAATCAGCATGGATTTCTACTTGGCTTCTATGAGGTAGTGAATGAGAACTATAATGGTAATGCAGTAGATGCAGTAATGCAGTGGTGTACTTGGATTTTGCTAAAGCCTCTGATACAGTACCACACAAGAGGTTGGTTCACAAAATAAGGGGACTGAGTCTAGAAAATAACATTTGTATTTGGGTGAAGTATTGGTTGGAGAATAGGGAGCAGAGAGTTGTGATAAATGGAACTATTTCAGATTGGTCAAAAGTTTTAAGTGGTGTACCGCAGGGCTCCGTGCTGAGGAATGGCTTAGAAAGCTAGGTCACTATTTTTGTAGATGATACTAAAATATGCAGGGTAATAAAATCAGAGCAAGATGTAGTTTCTCTACAAAGGGACTTTAATAAACTGGTTGGCCAAATGGAAGATGATGGAATATTTAATATAAATAAATGTAAAACTATGCATTTAGGTAAAAAGCCTACAATTTATACATTAAATGTAAGCATGTAAGCTCTCAAGAGCAGGGACCTCCTTCCTCCTGTTATCTCATCCCTCCTGCATATATCCATTGTAATACATTATACACATACCAACAATTTTAGTTATTACTCTGTGCTCATGTTTTATACGATCTCATGTCTGTTACTGTACCCCATGTTATGTATGCACTCTTGCTATGTACGGCGCTGCAGAAACTATGTGGTGCCTTATAAATAAACGTTAATAA
>JABWIB010002380.1:27768-43684 GCA_016617825.1 Platyplectrum ornatum | reverse complement strand
AACTGAGAGCTCAAATCTGATTGGTTGCCATGGGCAACTTCCCCAAATTCGAATTTCACTGCAATCTCCCTGCTTAGTAAATATACCCCTATGTATTAACATTTACTATGCAAGGCTGAGAGCTGGGAACTATATTAAGATATTTACAGGATCCTTTTCTATCTTCTACTTATATATTAGATTATTTTTAAGTTAACAGTTTCATTTCCTTAAAGCCGTTAAAATTGGACAATATCTTTTGTGCTCTTTGATCCTCTACCACCACATGGAAGACATTAAATAGCTTTCCATTTTGCTGACTTCCTCATATCAACTGTTGCTATGTGTGAAAATATCCAGCCATATCTTGTTTCTAAAGAATTCAATAAATGACATACCCAAGACACACCTCACTGCTGTGTCTGGCCTTGACTAAACAGGGTTAGTAGTCCTGATGGAATAATCAATCAAACATGTTTACTATGGAAATAGAAATTCTAAGGAAATGGTAAAAAGCAATTGTGATACACATACAATTATGTATCTGTTTACAATACATTGAAGTTATTCTTAAATTAAACAGACTGTTGCAGTCAATAAAACAAATGGGCATAGCTCAGGGTAAAAAAAATACTGTATTGGACCTGGATCTTGACCTTTTGTTACATACAGGCATATATATTATCTCTTGTATAGTTATTGATTTATAACAGCATATTACTAGATAAAACATTGATCTAAGTCTGTTCTCCTGAAGGTTTTAGCATTAAAGATTGTTTACTTTCACAAGTAGGAGTATAGAATATATAGCATATATATCATATATAGCTTCTATATGATATTTTGTACCTGAAATTCAGATTATTGAAGTTAATAGTGGCTTTCAGGTGAGGTGATATAAGGTCAATGGAGTTCGCCCTAATACTATAATTTGAAATGTATTGAAAACTATTTTTGAGTTATATATTTTTTTCCAATGCAGAGATTCTGCAGCGTCATTGCACACTGGAAACAGTTTTAGCAATCAGAAGATTATGTTATCATTGAAACAATGATCGCCAGATAACAATACATGTATGCCCTGCTTTAGTGTAGGTAGGGAAGGGGGTTAAATAGCTTTGTTAAAAAATTTTGAAAGTAATAAAACGGTCTGGAGCAAGGAGTGCACATTGTTTTCTATGAAATGTGTACCTTGTTGAGATTATGAAAAAGCATACACTTATATATATACCACTAAAATTCATGTCAAGAAAAGCTCCACATCTGGCAGACCCTTACATACCTACACCAGCTTGTACATTCAAAAACTCCAGCAATCAGTTTTGAATGAATGATGATACAGACTAGCAGCATTATGAGTATTTATGAGAAATGGGATAAGGTAACATAGAAAAGATGATTGGAAAAGTCTGATGGGTTTTTCAACAACTGAATGTTGAGGTGATTTCATGATACAGCATGGACAGGAGTAGGTCTCTCACTGATGTCAGCTTCACTAGCATTTACCCATTGCTTATCACTTAAGGAATACTCCAGGACAAGGGAGACGTGATAGCATCCTAAAGTATTGGTGAAATAAGAGGGGGGGGGGGGGGGGGGGGATGCCCAAGAAACCAGAAAAATGTGTCAATTCTGCATCTTCACAATCTTACCAACTATGGTATCTATCACAATGACACCTGCCATTACAGAGGCTCCTATGATGTTTCAGTGCAATAATCACCCACTTTTCCCCCTATAAATATCTTCAGTTCTGTCACGGTTTGCCCCTTTGTGCTTGTGTCTGGACTGTGTTGCACTGCATGTTCTGCAGTTCTACCTAGAGGCGGTTGTTCACTTTGGGCCTGATCCATAGTGCTGCATCCGCCTGGAAGCCAAAGTAAGGCCTGCATCAGTGTACCTTCGCATCCAGCATATTTAAATGAGTGAAGATGCGTTCCTCAGCCTTTCTCTCATTTAAATATATGTTTTTGCAGGGTATTATCCCTGTTAATTAGGTCAGAACTTACGCCATGTCCTGACTCTGGATCAGGTCCTACAGCTCTGGTGTTGAGCTACAATCTCTAATCATCCCTGATGGACAGTATCTGCCACTTGCCTTTATTAACCAGCAGACCAGGAAATCCTGGCAACCCTGAGCTTAATATATCCACTGATCACACATACAAAGTCTGTCCTGGCATTATGCTGGATAAGAATAAGGCAGGAATATGCAATACTTTATAACATATATTTAATTTAATGTAATACATAAAATAACAAAATGTATTATATTGAACGTATTAGTCATTCAGCGTCTCCGTGTGAGCTTCATGGGCTCATAGTGCAGGAAATAATTCAAGTCCACAGCTTTGTTTTTATCCCACATCTTGCCCTTGGATCCTATGCGGAACGTCTCCAGCTTTTCCTGGAGTTTTCCTGGAGGGGCATTCACAATATTTGGAAAGCTGGTACTGCCTCTTTGGCCGATATGCTGAGGTGCAGTGGGTGGCAGTTTTTGGATGCGGGCAACTGTCTTTTTAGTCTCTAAATCATGGTCCATGCTCAAAACACATTTGTTCCTGATGAGGGGTGGCAGAGGTTGAAGCTCTCCCCTCCGGGCATGTGACTGGGGCTTTCCCTGCAGGGGAATGGCCGGCAGTTTCTGGCCACATGTAGAGGATCTAATGTCTTTCACATCTCCATGAATCCTCACTGCAGATTTCTCCTTAGTAGAGAGAAGTTTCTTCGGCCCCTCATATGTGTTGGGCAGTGAAGGCCCAATGATCCTCTCGATCATCTTGATTTGCTGGTTATAAATATTTTCCATCTNTTTGGCTTTCTCTCTTATTATATAGAGATCGCCATCTCGCGTCTCCTGGCCGGAGGGAAATTCCTTCCATGTCACAGGAGGTTTACACTGAGCATTACTCTTGAAGGGTAAGCGCTGCTCCATCCTAGATTCCTACTGGATATCTGGCAGTTATGAAGAATCCTTCCTGTGTGACATCACTATGCGTAACTTACTCACCTGCTGTGTCCATAGCAACGGAGGCTCTGCAAGATGTTAAAGAGATACACACCAAAAAAACAATCGCACCATGTAGTGACTCCAGATATCTGCGAAAATAACTACTACACCCAACATAACCCACCAACAGTGACAAATAAACACAGTTTCATTTGTACACATCTCCATTTCCACAGTTTAGTAAATATAGGTCTATGAATCAAGTCAACATTCTCAGTGGTAATTGTACTAGGCAAGGGGTAGGCAGCCTGCGGCTCTCCAGATGTTAAACTACACATGCCAGCATGCCTTGTCAGGTATCAACTGTCAGAGCAGTTAAAGTATGCTAGGATGCTGTGACGCGTAGATTGACAATGTCTGGAGAGCGGCAGGTTGCCTACCCCTGTCCTAGGTCCTGTTGCAATTCAACCAAAATGGCTTCCACTAATTTCATATCCAACTATAAGTCCAACTTTTAATACTTGGAGCTGGGTATGCATTAGATACATATTCTCATCCCAAAGCATGCCCCTAGCATCCAATAAATATAGGGCCTATATTTACTAAGCAGGGAGATTGAAAAGTGTATATGTTGCCCATGGCAACCAATCAGATTCAAGCTCTCAGTTTCATTTTACATACTGGAGAGTGTGAGCTTGAGTCTGATTGGTTGCTATGGGCAACATCTCCACTTTTCAATCTCCCTGCTTAGTAAATATAGGCCAAGATCTCAATCTCTGATCTCTAGCAAGGTTAAGCTGAATATATCAACTGATGCTCTCATTCCTTGACATATAACATGGTGGAACTGGTTATAGGTAAATTCTTAGTTCCAACAGTTGCCTGGACATAGATACAGCTCCACTATTTCCTTTCCATAACTAAACATGGAGAATACATGCAATGGGGCCACACAACTTTGGAAGCTCTTTACATTCAATTGTCACCACCAAAACATGGCTTCCACGTTATATATAAGTTTTTAATCACAGACTGCATATCCAGGGCCTTTATTTTTTGTAAAGGAAACAAGATCTTCCTTCAGTACTGAGAATTTCAGTTACTTTTGCATTTGGTTGGACTGTTCGTAGACCCAGACATACTTACACAAGCTAAATTCTGGATTATTTCCTGCCACCTTGTGGTGTCATACCTTAGTAAACAAAGGTATAAAAAGAAGTGGAATTCTTATGGTTGATAATTGTCATAAAGTAAAATTTGAAGCCTTTATAATATCCTTGTTGCTCCATTTAGTTATAGTGGGATCTGGTCAGTCCCTGTGAGAGCTGCTATGTTTTTATAAGTTTGGTTTTATAGCATAATGAAAACATTGCTGGATATATTGATACAAATGCCTGTTTCCTTCTCATTTTTTAATTATTCTTGGAAGTGTTTTATTGAAACAAATGTTTAGCAAACTGAGCATTAAGCAGAATATACAGCCTTGTGCTCTTAGACGAATGGTGCGCTGTAAGCATAGAAATCAGAAGGAAAACCTGTTTGGGCAATGGAACCATGTAGTAAAAGGATGTTCATCTATCTGAAATGTAATTTTCTTTAAAAATAAAACAGTAATTATACAAACAGAGTTTGTTTATTTTCAATGCTCCATGTCAAGAAGAAATGATTGGGTATACAGTACCTCTCACCAGGGAGGCCCTTAAATCTCGAAAACCATAATCTACCTTAAACTGCTCAAAGCATGTGAGAACATTTTCAATGTAGCACCTAGAATAATTCCGCAGTTCTCTAAGATTAAGCTGTATAATTATGAGACACAGATCTACTTCAGTACCACCAAGGTGCAGATTACCGCAATGTGCACTTTTGGTGGTAATGAATTTGCCTGCATACAAGGCTGTGTGAATTAATAGCGAAAGGGCTTAGTAGTAGACATTCAAGTGTCATAAGCATGTGCCCCTTTTGATTTGCAGATTAAGCAGTGCTATGGCACAAATGATTCTATAGTAAAAACAAGCCAGACCTACAAAAAAACGTAATTGGTGCTGTGTTCTGGCCACAAACCATCAGAGAAACTTGGGCCTGTGCAGCAATGTTAACAAACCAATTAGTAGACAAACAGCCTTGTAAAATTAGGATACATAATATATAAAAAAAAACTTTGGATAAAACAACAGTAAACTCAGCAATATAAAGGAATAACATCAGATGAATGTAAAATAATCTGATGAGCTTGTAAAAGAAAAAAATTCTATAATTTAGAGGTATTTTGGTTATCCGTATTTCCCATATTTAAACAACCAGCTATAGTTAGAGACAATGAGAATTACTATTACGTTATGACTCCCAAGATATGTCAGTTATAATTAAATGAGCTATTGTTCTTTGTATGTCATATACACAGACAGGCAATTCAAGGAAGTACTAAAAATTAAGTGCGCTCTACACTATGGAAAAAAAAAACCAAAAGCACATAGGAACATGGAGTCACAATGACTATGACTAGAACCGCTCAGAAATATTGTACAGAAAGGTCCCTGGAAATCTTTTATACATCCGTAAGAGAGAACTATTACTTTACTATTACACCTACAGTTTATTCTTCATTCTGGATTTTACTGAACAATAGTAGCAAACAAACACGTCAATATATCAGCATGCGTGTTACAGGACGTCAGCCGCTGCAGTAACATCACTGGAATAGTAAATAACAAGAGAGAGCAGCAAACGAACAGTAGACATAAATCTAAACATGGGATACAGCAGTCAGCTGAAGCATGTCACAACTCAATCAACNAGGTAGGCTATATAATGGGGAGGGGGAACACCCAACACTTTACCGCAAACATGAGTTAAAAGCACTGACAGGGCCGTTCATAACTCTATGCAATGTACAACCACCCTCTTTGTACTTCAATACATTAAAATACAATTACTTCAACAGTGAGGGTAAATTATTAACATAACCAAAATACTTTGACTTTATTTTAAGGCAAAACAGATTGTGAAATATGCAGCAGCACCTTATATAAACCCTATAAAACCCAAGTTTTACATCAGACATATTGTTGGCAAAAACAGTACAGTTTCAGCCAAGGTACTTGCAGCTATAAAAACATGTTACTGTGCTCATCATGCTACAATAAAAAATAAATTACACAGAGTTTACCCACTTGGCTGCATGCCTTTATAAGACTTTCATTTCGGAACAGGAACTGGCTGTAATGCTTGGATTACATGTCCCAAGTCACAAGAATTTGCCAAGACATTTGGCACAGACTATAAATAAAGCAATTGTAATTGGTTATTTACACTAATCAAATATATTTTACTGAAGAAACATTTTTGTACCGTTATGTTTTAATAATTTTTATTACAAATGAAAACATTTTCTAATTCATACAATTACCTAAAGCTCACACTTTAATCAATGAGTAATGGATCATTAATTCTCAGCAAAAACTCTCTCATAAGAGAAAGCTAAGCAGGAATCTATACAGCATCACCAAAACTGTACTAGCACATAAATCAACTTCTACCACAGGCAGTATTACTGCTACCGTGTTTCCCCTATAATAAGACCTATCCTGATAATAAGCCCTACCCTATTTTACAGTAAACTGACTAAAATAAGCCCTCCCCTGAAATTAAGCCCTATCTAAATCACAATGAGGTGTCAATGTCAGCAGGGGGAACAATGAGGTGTCATAATGTCAGCAAAGGGAACAATGAGGTGTCATAATGTCAGCAGCACTTGAGGACCATGATTGGATTAAAAGCAGGTCAATAAAAT
Organism: Platyplectrum ornatum; assembly: GCA_016617825.1. Taxonomy (NCBI): domain Eukaryota; kingdom Metazoa; phylum Chordata; class Amphibia; order Anura; family Limnodynastidae; genus Platyplectrum; species Platyplectrum ornatum. Next base: position 36,962 of record JABWIB010002380.1, on the reverse strand, counting down.
AAGCCCTACCCTGAAAAATAAGCCCTATGGTGTTTTTTTGTCCTGAAAAAAAGACAGTGTCTTATTATCGGGGAAACACTGTATATTAACAATAAATCCACAAAAGTATTAACCCCTTAATGAAGCCAAAAGACACAGTCCTATTTTTCTAATCTGACGTGTCACTTTATGTGGGAATAACTTTTATTGCTTTTACTTATTCAACGGATTATAGAAACATAGAAAGTGACGGCAGATAAAAGCCACATGGCCCTTCCAGTCTGCGCTGATTCTGAGATTTTTTTTGTGACACATTGTACTTTAAGTTTGGCATCAAGTACTTTATGTCGGCATCATTTGTTAAAGCTCATTTTACTTTTTTGGGATGGTAGGGGGCTTATAAGCTTAATAGCAATTTTGTCACATTTTCAAAAAAATTTAAAAGTTTCAAAAAATGTAGGGGCCAGGTCACTTTGGATGTGGCTCTGAGGGGCCTGCGTGATAGACATCCCCATAAATGACCCCATTTAGAAAACAGCACACCTCAAAGTATCCAAAACAGCACTACGGAAGTTTGTTAACTCTTTAGACATTTGACAGGAATTAAAGCAAAGTGAGGGTAAGATTTAAAAATTTTTCTTTTTTTTACCAAATATTCCATGTTAATCCATTTTATTCTGGACCAATGTTAATCAGGACAGATGTTACCCATAAGACAAAACTTAAAATGTAATCCCCTGATTCTGCAGATTTTAGAAATATATTCAACACGATCCCCCCTCCCCTGGGACGTTGCTAAAGATGGCTGCTGCTATAGGCAGCAGACCGGGGTTAAATAATTTACTTCACAATTTGTATTTATTTTTACTGAAACAGTTGCTAACTATTTAATACATTTAGAGTATATGATTGGCTAGAGAGCCTGTAAAATGCATGATGCATCTACTTTTTCATATACAAGCATACAGATCTAACAAATGTAAAATGTAACAAAAAGGTACAGCCTCACCTAGAATATTGTGTTCAGTTCTGGAGGCCATGTCTCCACAAGGACATAAATACTTAAGTGAAAGTGCAACGAGGAGCCACCAAAATGGTGCATGGTATGACCAACAAAAACTATACAGAAAGACTAGAGCAACTAAATATGTACAGCTTGGAGTAAAGAAGGGAGAGGGGTGGCATTTTTTTTTAAAGACTGGGATGTAGAAGGTGAGGGCATGCATATAAACTGGATGGTGGTAGGTTCCGAGGAAATCAAAAGTGGTGGAGACTACTTACAACCAGGCCGGCCGTAGCAGTATTGTAAAAAATAAAGTTAGAAAAAATAAACTAAATTTAGTAAATAAAAAAAATCCCAATAATTAAAGGGGAGGGTGAGCGGCAATCTTTCCGCCGCCCTCTTCAATGGTTTTTAAGTGGCGTGATGTCATGCCACTCACCGGACGAGGCGAGGTGCCAAGCACCTTGAGATGCAAATAAGGAAATTCTGAGTCTCAAACAAAATAGAGAATAAAATAATGTAAGTATAGTTTTAAATACACAGTTTTATTCAATTAACCAAGGATTCTTTAAAGGATCTCAAGCTAGAAAGAAGTGAAATATTAAAGAACGGTAAGCATTTCCAGTAAAGCCACATTCCCAGTAGAGTACAGCACAAATCTGAATCCTATACTAGGAAAACCGGCATTGGATAAGATTGAAGATTGTAATTCTGGATCTGGTCCTTTATGCTGGATTATACTGGCAATTCTGGATATGCTTTATAGTTGTACAAGGATTTGCATTGTCCAGTAGATAGCTGTTTTTTATACTTAAATTTTAAAAGCTCAATTATAAAAAATAATTTTTTTATTGAACATTGCTCATGAGTGTATGTGTACCACAAGATTGCATGACCTGTGCTTTTATTTAAAGCATTTTGTGATAAGTGTGATTACATTTTATTTTTTGCACATTACACATTTTGCACATCTCTTCAAAATAACTCCTTTACTAATGAAACAGCACCAGTGCAATTTTAATTGATTTTTTTATTAAGTAAAAAAAACCTAAAACAAAAAAAAACACCAAAAGAAAAATACACAAAAAGCATAACATTTGTCTATCAAATTTGTTGTTCATTAACAATTTGATTATGAACGCATAGATTACATGTGGTCAAGTCATAGATGCAGAACTTCTGAAATAAAAGTAAACCCTTAACATTTATAAATCTAAGTTTACCAAAAGTATATCATATAGACACATTTCAATGTGTGATTGAATGTGGCATAGATCAATTTAAAAGGCTAGTAATTATGGTGTACCAATTTGGCATTCTTATTTCTTTAAATATAACGCTTATGTGTTAGGCTACTCAGACTCCATCACCACTAAGGATAAACCATTAAGAAAGTAAGACACCATTAAACAGCATTAAACAACTAAACAGCGAATAAAGTCAATCTGCATGATTAATAAGCTAATATTTAAACACATCGGGTGTAAATTCTAAGCAAAGATGCCAAAGAACACACCATTGTACGTATTTTAATGGACAAATATTAGCACTAAGCAAGCCAAGTAATAGACTACAAGGCAGAGCTTAGTTCCAATTAACAATTATAATACTTTATTAACAGAAAGTTTTTTTTAAGTTATGACCTCTTCTATCAGGTATCAATCTTTATTTAACATTATAAATGGAAATGTGGGGGGGGGGGACTTTGAAAAGGGAACCACAAAATGATTAATGAGGAACCACAAATAACATCGAGTATGTGGGTGTGTTTGGGAAGTGATCTAGTATATGCCCAAATATCACACATTTAATAAGATTATAAAGGCACATCATGTAAGAGGTCAAAATGCATCCAATAAACACTACACATTGATGCAAAAATAAAGGAATGGAAGCTCTGTGTTTACATTAACATTACTTGTGTAGAGTGTGAGTTTTTCAGGGATTACATTAGTCCAAATCATTATATGTTGAACATATCTATAAAAGACAAGACAATTAATGGAATGCATTTTATTATTTGCATGTAAGGTTATCCGTTAGTATATACGCTTCACCACCTTCTTGTTCTGAGGAAAGGACTAATACTGTGGAATAGTTATGTGCTAAATGGACAATATGATCTATCAATTAAATATGTAGCTTACAATAAGATTATCAAAGCATTGATGACCACTAAATAAAAACAACACTATAAAACACTGTTATGGAAAATGTTTTTGTTCAAAAACAAATGAATCTTACCTAACACCACTAAATATGTCACATATTACATTTAACGTATGTAAAGCTAGAAACTGAAACGTTTCCATTCATGGGTGGATCTTCTGATAGATGGCTTGACAGTGGACTGGTTTTTGGTTGTTGGCTTTAAAATATAGACAGAATAGCAGTGACAATCCTTTCCACAGTAATATTATTATACGATTATACCAGTGACAAATTGAAAAGAAACAAATATACCATTGGAGTAAATGCAATAATGGCAAAACAACAAAAACAGTCATAAACAAGACAAAACTGGTCACGTGAAAGACACCAAAATGTCAGACAGCCTACCGACTGTTGTTGCCATGAAATGCAACAGTCAACATCAGTCTGATAAGCTATCCGACAGGATGGTACAACCATGGAGATGTCACGACGACTGATGGAGGTGCAATGTAACTAGGAAGGAAGATACTATGGTTGAGCAGACAATACTATGACCTGTTTGAAGCATGCACTGCTAGATGTAGTAACAGGCATTTATATATATATATATATATATATATATATATATATATAATGAAGAAGGTGAGCAACAGTTGAAGGTCATAAATAAATAGGGAACAAATAAAATAAAAAGGAAAAAAAATTACCTATTTACCAGCTTCCTCATTCATGTAATGTTTACTCATTACATGTTTAACTTACCATTTCTCTTAAAACAGTGTAGCTTCCCTAGCAATGGAAGTAGAATGAAAAGGAAAGCTGGAACACTGAAAAGACCCAACAATTTCTTCTAACCAATATAATTAGGAGGTTTTGATTTCCATTTAACGCTTTATAACAACTACAACTTCCATCATATTTTACAGATAAAGGGGTCCTGGCAGCACTAGCAGCAATTGTATATTTAGCAACTACACAATGATAGTAAAACAGAAACACATATTATACTCAACACATAAATGAAGGTCAGTATAAAAGAAGCATAACCCCACAATTAAAGATAAATAGCAGATAACAATCAAGCAAGTATATGTATATATTTATATTTCGGTATAGTATTTCACAGTGTACTTTTGTCTTGTTTGTTTCTGATAATGTCTGTGCGCTTTTTGGTTGAAATTTGACTGCAAAATGGTCCCACATGCGTCATCAGTTGTTGACTCACTCACTTGGAATGTTTGTGCTCAGAACACAAGGATCCCAATACTGACTTCACAGAACATACAAGGGAGGAGAGTGTTTCAGCCTCAGGCATCTGCAAAAATGTTCAGAGATGCAGAGTGCAACACTATTGAAATGCTTTCAATAGAAATCATTAGTAATGAAAGTAAAGCCATTTTTATACATTTAACAAATGTGTTTACCACTGAACGTACTAAGCGAGTGATAAAAATAGGTTACACTAGCGAGCATGACATACAGTTTAATATTGGGGGAAAAATGTGACACTTTTGATGACAATAGTCTTTCTATTTTAACACACTTCCTTTATGTTATGGTTCATCTGATAAAGAGCATTTAGGTTTTTTGTCACTACATAGCATGCTGATTGCCATAAACTAAACTTTCCAACTGAGTCAGAAACAAGAGATGACAGTTTGTGGTATCAAATCAGTCTTCACTGGTTAGTTGATTAGCATAAATGAACATAACCTCATAATGTGCTCCCCTTGTGTAAGCCCTAAATGAAAACCTGGAGGCCTTGGCAGGGAATACAGAAATGCAAATGCCAGTGCTTATCATGCACCACTATACCATGGAAGTGAGTTGCGGTTAGAAGAGATGCCCTGAAATAGCAAAAGCACATTAGTACCATAACCAACACAAGAAAACCATCTAAGTTGTATAAACATAAAAAGGTTTTAACAATCCTATGTAGGAGCAGATTCTAAAACATCAACTTGACAGGAGTGAGCAATTCAAATGTTGACAATTTCTCTGAAATATCTGTATTAATTACTGTGGAACTTCAGAAGAATAATTAATAAATATATGTTCTCTGGAATTAACATGGCTGCCAATGACTCAGGCTTGGCAGGATAACAAAGTGGAACCGTGAAGACATTTCTAGGAAGGCAGCTGTAATATTAGGTCAGCAGTAAACACAGTGCCAGAGACCAACACACACTTCCTTCTTCCTGCTACTGCAAGGCCAGAACGATTGGGAAATCACAGACAAAAGGTTTTTTTTCTACAGAGAGGATTAACACGCACGCAATAAACTTTGCTACGACAACTATGGGGTGGAGTGGACAAAAGAATCAATGCAACAGAAATATAAAACTAAGCACACATCAAAAGCAAGAATGAAAATTATATATGTTCAAGAATAAAAAACTGACACGAGAAGTTCTGGAATGATCAAAGGTGGCTTTATAAAGTTCAGGTTTAACTTTCCATTCTACATGTACAAAATAAACAAAACAAAAAAAAAAGAAGTATGTATTCAGTTTGAAAGAACTGGACGGTTATCAACTGTGCGCGCTGATTTGAATGAGCAGTCAGTGCTTTAATACTAGTGATAATACTAGTACACTTTATGGAATATGATGTTTAATTGTTTGATAAAATATATATCTTTTCAAATGCAATATTGCTAGATTTTATTTTGCCAAGATCACAATGCCCATAAGTATGCCTTCAGTTGTTAAATAGGGCATACCTGAGGCACTGGTAATTGTAGTGTAATCCAATGTCTCCTTTCACAAGGACCACCAGACTCAACCCCACGCCCCAAATGATTATAATAAAAAAAAAAACAAAAAAAACCCCAAACCACAATACATTGTAATATGGTCCATATACAAAGCAGAGAATCTAGAAACTGAGTAAAGCTCATTTACTTGAGTTGAGGGGGCTTACAGCACAATGCACAGCAATGCACTAATCTTTACCCACCATCACTGTAACATAGATATAAATAGAAATGAACATGGCCGTCCAGTTCAAGAAGACATAGATATTTGAAAGAACTATTTCGATTCAACAGATAGTATAACCCATGCAAAACTCTGGTCAGCTTTCAAAGGAATAAGTCAGAAATGAGTAAGGCAACCTGCGGGTCTCCGTGTTGTGGAACCACAAGATACAGCATATGCTTAATGCCTTTGGCATGTTCGTACTTGAAGATGCACAGCAACTGGAAAGCCACATGTCTCCAAAACTAGAACTACAGGTCATAGGAAAAAGTAATTATCACCATAAGAACAAAAAAAAAGACATTTTGGAAGTGTATACATTACCTTACTTTGCCACACAGACACGTCCTATCCACATAAAATAAACTAACATTTGTATTGTGAAAAAAAAATTAGAAAAAAATAATTTAATACGATTTCAGGAAAAAAAAAAAAAAGATTTAGCTTTAAAAATGTCCAGTTTAAATTTGTCAATTTGTATTTAACGGTTAATCAGGTCAATTGAGGTTCTGTTTAGTAGATTGTGTCTCTTTATCACCCTCCCTGTTATTCCCAGTGCAAATTCCCCTTATTTTGTCTTCTCAACAGATAGCCTTCTCTGCTGGACACGTTTGGCGTAGCTCTGTGCCATGGAGTTAATAATGGAAAGAATAAAGTAGAACACCATAACGATAACCAGCTTCTCAAACGCCCAAGATAACCAATTTTCACTCTGCAGGAACAAAAAAAACAAAAAAACAATGCAGAGTGGTTAAGCCATTACAGTGCAAATGCAGAAATCAAATGCTCTTCAGATACAGCTTAACGTGCCTTTTAGACTTCAGAAACTGAAGCAATGTTACTGGTAAACACGTCTCACTGAATACTTCATCTACATTAACATTTCAAATGTGCGAATAAAATGGAATAAATGCTAAGTCATAAGATCAAATAAGACTGCAATTTCTTGTTCTGATTTGCATTTATAAATACGCTATTTCATGCCAGAAGGGGGCAGTATTCCATAAAGGAAAATCATCTGTATGCATACATTCATAATGTCAACTTCATCTACTACTTTTAAAATAAGGATTGTATGTTTTTACTTTAAAATGTATGCACAGACAATTCCAAAGCTGTGCATATACTGAAGTAATATTTCACATAAGCACTTATTGTGTATGATTATTAGTGGTTTCATAAGCAAATTATATTATATTTCAGCTAGGCCTAAAATGAATTGTGTATAAAAATTACACGTTACACTGTTGTAATCTACTAATAATCTAGCCTTAGTAGGGTCTATCACATAAAACTATATTTAAGGGTTTCATATAAAATAAAATATATGGAATGATACAAAATAAAATAAAATACAAGAAAAAAGTTGTTCAAAGCATATTTACTATAAGCATTAGTTTATCCAATGAAAGGACATTAGACATATGTTTAAATAATTTTTGTGACGTTGTTAGAGTTTTAAACTTAACAGTCGCGTATTGCAGATAATAAAAAAAACACACCTTTAAGTGAAATGATCAATATTTTCCATGGAATTATAACGAAATGTGAACAAAGTCATAAGTACAGCACTGAACATGTCCTACACGGGCAGTGAACTTTTCTTACCTGTGAAGATCCCCCATCAGTCTTAAGATGAAGCTTTTTCCTCTGTGATTCCAGATAGCCCTGGAAGGGTTTTTGCAAGGAAGGTCCAATACTTGGAACAGCTCTATATCCATTATGATCCAGGTGCAGTCGCCAGAATGATGTATGCAAAAGAAGGAAAACAAGTATCCAAACAAAATGATTAGTATGTTTCTTACTTACCCCACCAGAAAAGGAGAATGATGTCTAAGTATGCCCTAGTGTGATGGCAGCATAGTACTGTGTGTGTGTGTGTGTGTATCTTCCCTTATGAGGGAGGCATTTGCTGGGATATGTGCACTGGTGCAATGCAGAAAATGAAATGAATGACTTCTGAGAACTCCCACATTTATCACCAGTGGTTCCTGTAAGAACTGGTTTGAACCGATTAATAAGGAAATGAGTGGTGCTTGTGTCATCCTCACTTGAAACAGAAACTGCCCACCCTCCTATAGTCTCGCCCCTTTGTGTTCAGAAAGGCACAGCTTTCCTTAAAGTGGAAGGAGAGGGGAAAAAAAAAGGGACAGTGTCCTAACCGTTCAGTAGCCTGAAAGCCTACAGCACAGTGCTGAGTAATGTACTGCTTGTTCCCTGGCACTGTAAGGGTTATGTATGCGTCATGTTATTGCAAAAGATTGGATTAGCTAACTCTGAAAGGACCTCCTTGCTGGTCACAAGTCTGTCATAAAAAAAAAAGATAGAGAAACAAAAGAACTAAGTATTTTTTTCCATGAGGATGATAAACCAAAAAAAGTTTGTCAAACTTATTTTTTATATAAACTATCAAAAGTTATGTTTATTATTTGGTAACTGGTGGACTGAACACCAGCAATGTAAGGTAAGAGTGTATGAAGTATAAAATGTAACTATAAAGTCAGAAAGAAATGAAAGTCACCCCTCCTATTAAAATGGCAAACACCACACAATATTACAATAGAAATAAAATAACATTACATACATAAATACACACACACACACACAAGTAGATTTAATGAGAGAGGAAATCACCAGGTACAACTTGATAGAATGGATTATCTGCCACCAGTCTGTTACTAGGAGCCAACAGTATCATTATTAAGAAAACCACATTACCAGGTGACTGGATAAATTGTAATAAAGTTTAAAAGTGTGTGAAAGACCAATGATACCATGTGCTTTAGTATTAGTTACTTTTACATATCTCCATCCACATATGTTGAAACATACAGAAAAACATAAAATTATGCTAGCCTACATAGGGAAGATTCTAATTATACATAAATACATACACACATGTTAATACAATTAACACCATAGCAGAATTATTATTTTGTAAATAGGCATAGTGACATTTATTAGTTTAAAAGTATACCAACAGCAAAAAAAATTTAAATAAGAGCAAAAGGCAAAAATCCAAACTTAAAGTATAATTTCTATATTTATTTTATTGCATCTATAAAATAAATATACACACA
>JABWIB010002379.1:34268-48196 GCA_016617825.1 Platyplectrum ornatum | reverse complement strand
TCTCTCCATCGTAAAGATGAGCTTCAGGTCGTTCTTGTTCAGATAGTTGTTGAATTCGTTAAGGCCTTCCTCACTTCCTGACCAGATGCAAAGTACATCATCTATGTACCGTTTCCACACAACAATGTACTCTTTAAAGGGATTCTGTTGCGACCAGATATATTTGTTTTCCCATTGTGCCACAAACAGGTTTGCATAGCTTGGGACGAATTTCGTCCCCATAGCTGTGCCGCAAACCTGTCTTTAGCACTTGTCTCTGAAATTGAAATAATTGTGGCTAAGAATAAATTCAATTGAATCTACAANGAAATGTTGTTGTTCCTCCCTTAGTTGTGAATTTTTGGATAGCTCCTGTTTGATTGCTTTGCAACCTTGTTTATGGTCGATGACCGAGTATAGTGACGTGATGTCACTAAGATGTAGTTTTCCTTCCAGGTGCATTCACTTAGGGTTTTAAGGGTGTCTGCTGAATCCTTTAGGTAGCTCGCCTGTCGGATCACTAGTGGCTTTANGAATTTGTCCACATATTCTGATAAATTTGTAGATAGACTCCCTATCCCGGACACTATTGGATGCCCCGGTGGATTCTCGAGGCGTTTGTGTATTTTCGGGAGATGATAGAAGATAGGGAGTCTGGGGCAGGAGTTATAGATGTATTCCTTTTCTGCTGTTGTTAATATGCCTTTCTTCCATGCCATTGTTAGGAGGTTCTTCAACTCCTCGTATTTTTGAGTGGGATCTCCTTTTAGTAGTTCGTATGTCGTACCATCATGTAGTAATCTTTCTGCTTCCATTGTGTACTTGGTGGTGTACATAATGACCGTGCCCCCTCCTTTGTCTGCAGCTTTAATTGTTATTTCTTGATTCTCTCTAAGTTCTTTTACTACTTCTTTCTCTTTTACTGACAGATTGTGTTTCTTCACGTTGGTTTTCATCTTCCGTAGGTCTTCTGTCACTAGTTTTTGGTAATTTTCCATATATGGCCCTTTTGTGAGTTGTGGATAGAACTTAGATTTCNTTCTCAACCCTGTATGTTCAAAGATCTTTTCACACTCTCTTTAATTTATTCTTGTTTTCCTCATTTCCTTTTTTAGTTTTTATGTTCATAAGTCCCGGTTCTTTTTGTTTCTTTAAAAAATATTTTTAAGTCAATTTTCTAATAAACTTTTGTAAGTCAAGGAAGGTCTCAAACTTGTCCAGCTGTTTGCTAGGCGCAAATTTAAGGCCTTTGTTCAGGACCTCAAGTTCTGGCTCTGTAAGCACCTTTTTGCTTATATTGAATATTACTTGACTTTGTGTTTTTGTGGGGTTATTCATNGTTATTTCTGATATTTTGGCCTTGCTCCTAATCTTCGTGCCTCCTCTCTTTCCTCTTTTTCTAGCGATGTTTTCTTTTTCTAGTTTTCTTTTTCCTACTTTGATTGGAGAGATCTCCTCGGACCATAATTTCTCTATTGGGGGTTCCTTTGTGTTGCTCTTTTCTATCTCTAGGTGTTCCTGTCTCCAGTTCGAGGGTTGCGTATTTTCGTGTTGGACTATTNCTAAAAAATGATTAAGACATTGTTCTGCATCTGTTGATACATTGAAATCATTAATGATTTGTTCTTTTTGTTGATGGTGTTTTCTTTCTTCCGTTAAACTACTTTCTACCGGAAGTAGTTTAAAGCACTACAGACCAGCAGCGTCTCTAACCTCGAGCAAACACAGACCCTGACAAAGCCCCGAGTGTTAAGGGGAGAAACACGTTGGGTAAAGGCACGACAGAGATCTCGCTTAAGTGCAGGCTCGAGGGGCAGCGGACCAGAAAACGGGGAACGCATTGAAAGAGGATAAGCCACCGGGACCAGAGAGTGCACGCTCCGGCGCCCGCGGCAACAAGCTGCAGGAAACACACACCACCTGAAGAACTACAAGTCACAGGCTGGTGACCGAAGCTGTGAGTTTGGAAACCTTTTCACACAGAACTGAGTATTATAACTGAGTTGCCATACTAAAAAGACTGTAAAACGAGGGGAACATAAAAGACTTAAAGGGACAATTACTATATATTGAACGTGGAGATACATTGTATCACTCCAAGGTTCACAGTATTGGTCAATTATCTGTTATTTTGATATTTTATTTGAACACTTGTATATATAATCACTGTCTGTCAAAGATTTATGTTGTTTATTAAAATTGTTTTTTACTTCACAAAGTGATTGAATAAGGTGAAAAAAATGGAGGCGCAAGGTATACACTTATAGAGTTAAATTGAGCCCGATCTCGCCACCTACTAGCCAATAAATAACACCCAAGTTCCAGTAACAGAGAGCGCAGGAGAGCTAAAAACGTATATATATATATATATACCTATACCTATATACAGTATATATACCTAGCTAATGTGCACATTACCTAGCTAATGTGCACATTAACTGATTTAGTCAGGTAATGTGCATAATGAAGTCTTTTCTGCACATTACCTAGGTAATGTGCACATTGACGGCGTCAATGCAGTTAATGTGCACATTACCTAGGTAAAGTGAGGAAAAGACTTCGCTTCGCACCATGCGGCCGACATCCACGCTTCTTTGTGCCGCTTNCGGCTTCTGCGTGCGTCCACCCATCCGCCTTTCTCGGTTATTCACGTCACTTGTCCTACATCTGCTCTTAAATAAAGCAACCGGCTGCAGCCTTTCGTATCATCCTCCTCCAGCCGCTCCCATATAAGTGAAGCACAATTAATGTGCTTCACACAGTAACCTCCTCCCGTCGCTCCCATATAAGTGAAGCGCAGTTTACGCGCTTCACACACAGCCCTCCTCTTGCTGCTCCCATATAAGTGAAACACTGTTGACGCACTTCACACAGTACCCTCCTCCCTCCACTCCAGTGTAAGTAAAGCACAGTTAACTTATACATCTTTTCCATCAAAATACCCAGATCTGGGTTCTTACCCAGCATTTTTCGGTCAAAAAAAATAAAAAAATAAAACCCATTTTCCACTTCCAGGGTTGACCCCATTTCTACTGAGTGGAGTAGAGTATTGTAATCTAATATGATTTTTCCACTGCAGTGACCCGGGAAAATTTCCAGTAAAAACCATGCATTGGTTTTGGGGAAAAAAACCTGGGCCACTTGAACTGGGTTTTTTTTTTCTTGGGACCCATTTACACCAAAACCTGGGTCTACAGTATGTGCATAAACCTGGGTTTTTTTTGTCAGTGAAAAAGGGGTATGATAGTATCCTGATCCTGTATAAGTGAAGTGAAGCGCAGGTAATCGAAAGTGCCCGTTTGGTTGTTTCTTCTATTCTTTCTAAGTTTTTTCACACTTTAACTAGGGCCTGGTAGGTAATGTGCGTATTACCTAGTTAATGTGAGAAACGCAAGTAATATTAAACCAATTTCCTCACTTTAACTGCTCGCCCTAGTTAATGTGCATATTAACTAGGTAATGTGCACATTAACTGGTTTCTACACATTAACTGTGAGTACACTCTCAGCAGTGAGTATACTATTCTAAGAGACATATTGGGAACCACTAAATAAAAAAACTTGCACTTCTGCTTAGAAAGTAATTAAAATAAAACATTTTGAACATATGATTTAGTTTACACTTAAAAAAAGGTTTAAGAAAATAAACAGGATTTGTAATGGTCAAAGCCAACCTAGAACTAGATGAAAAGCTTGGCTATTGGTGCCTATTGATGTATGATTGTTATGATTGTTAAGTGCATCTCNGCTATGGTATTGGCAAGTATATAGTAAGATATAATGCATTTCAAAGTTCAACTCCCTAAATATCAAAACCAGATACAGATNAGTAAAATACAAATTGGCTACAAATAAAGGAATTGACAGGACATTAATCAAATCATACATAATATTTTATATCAGCATTCCTCTTCCCACAGGAATGTGGTTCAAGACATCTAAAAATTGGGCAATACTAAGATAAGTAATTGAATGTGTATAGCTGAGCACACCAGATACATCAAAAGTCTATAAAATGCAATTTAAAGAAGATAATAATTCTTTTTAGTTTGGATAAACATTATGCAAAGTCCATATAAAGTAAGTAAAATTTATTATAAAGGATCTGTATCCAGACCTGCGTTCAGTGAGTTCCCTCCCCNAGCGCATATGAGCCTCCTATACATTTAAGTGTTCTGACAGCTACATTAAATACGAAGCATGTAAACGGTTGTCACCAGCCCCCATGGGTTTGTTAGCATGTCGATCCATGCCCAATCAGGCATGGTAATTAGCAAACCCGGCCCCTTGTATGCTGCTTGTAATGCGTACAAAACTCAAGCTCTGTATGCGCTAGACAGGTACAAAAAACATTTGCCATGCACATGCATAGATGTTTTCTTGGTGTCATTGGCGTCCTTTACGCAGTGAAGCTGTGTAAATGCCAGCCAGTGCGTAATTCTGGATCAGGACCAAGGTTATTAAATTGGGTTCTGACATTTAGTACAGTCTGCAGCAGCTATATAATATGTAAGTTACATATGAGTTTTTAGGTCACACTTGAACGTGTTTAAATCAACTGGTTTTAATGCATACATACTGTGTTTCACCATCTCCAAAATTCTTGCATCTATGGACCACTCAATAACTTCTTGAACATTTGACTGTCATGTCTTATGACCTGAGACCTGAGCGTGAGAGTAACAGCATAATTTTGGAGCAAAGATATATACCTTTACAAAATCATGTTGAATTGTTAGAGAGGAGGNGATTTAACCTGTTCACTGAGAATTAGATTTCACCGGTGTCAACTACATTAGAATAAGAAGCGCATAACAAACAGATGTCTTTTTTATTATTTTAAATGTCAGGATAGTATTGGTATATTGCACTGAAAAAAAGCATATAAATAGGTTTTTGAATTCTGCAAATGCAATCCTTTAAATTGCAAACCATTTATACACATANAAAACTGCAGAGACCATGGCTGCAGAGTGACAGTTTTTCCCCTTTTNACTTGTCCTATGACAAATTGCGTGTTCCTGAAAAACACGCACCTCTGCATAGGGTGTACACTGCATCCGCACTCTGCGCCCAAAACTCTGGATCAGCCTTATCCAGGAGTAGATTTGCACTTGAGTTTTTCTAGTGCTGTCAAAGTATGGATTAGCACAACATTGGTTAATGCTATTCGGAAATCAAATCTAATATAAATGACTTAACACTGTAGTTAAAACAAGAAATAAACAAGATTTCTCGTTGAACAATAATAATAAACAAAATAGTACAGTGCAGTCATTATGTACTGGCTAGCAATGCAATTATAATAATGAAAAGTGCTACTCTTTCTTAATCATGCCAATTTACGTCATTTTTTTTTTTTGCTATATTTATTAATGATTAATCTTGAGTGGGATAATCATTTTAGAACTATTCAAAGCACCATTCCTATTTAAAGTAATCTATGTTACTTATCTTTCTAATGATCATGTATTAATGTGATGAAATGTGGGGGAGTTGTGGCATACATTTTCTTATATATTTCCTGACAATTAAATATCTTTGTCTTAATATTTTCACACCAAAATTGTACTAGATATTTAATACATCTCTGTAGCATCTTGTATAAAAATGAAATTGCCTCAAAGCCAAAAGGNATAAAATAATAAAATGGAATCATTTTGCCAGTTGTAGCTCAATGAAAAATTACTGCAATACTTTTTTTTCTAATTGTCACATTGTTATTACTGTATCTTTGGCATTGCATATAAATCTAACCAGTAGTCTCCAATTTGATTATTGCACAGCACTGTAATTGGATATATGTTTGGTAAATGTAACATATAGATGTGTGACATTTAAGTTCACGGAATTGTAGATCTTGTCATATTTGATCTGTATCTGTACTATCTGTGGTCATTTTGGTACATAAAATATAACATGTAAAACATTAGACTAGACTAGTCTGGACTAGTCATTGTGCTGATAAGGATGAGTTTATTGGACCTAAACTTAATAGTTACACCTGTGTGACACCATGTTGAAATGCAGGTGAGGTAAATTTCATCTGTCATATTAAAGGAAATAGATGATGTTTCCTAGAGATCTCCTAGCACATGGACCCAATCTGATGTCTTGGTGAAAATATATATGGGAGTACCAATGCCAATAGTCACTGACGCCTGCCCACCCCCGGACACCTTTCCTGTTCGCCCGCCCTCTATAAATCTGGTCACCTGGAATGTTGGGGGCCTTAACTCCCCCATAAAACGCAGGAGAGTGGCTACCCACTTAAAGTCGCTTTCGGCGGATGTTATTTTCTTACAAGAAACGCATTGGGACCAGTCTGATAATTCCCTGAAAGGCTCAGGGATTGTATATCCGCTCCCTTCCACACCAAATCAAGGGGGGTAGCTATCATCTTTCACCGTTCCCTAGAGTATAGCATTATTGACTCTGTAGTGGACCCCAATGGCCGCTTTATTCTCTTGGACGTTCTCATCGGCTTGGAGAAATTTACTTTCCTTAATCTATACGCACCCAATAGCCCTCCGAGGGAGTTTTTCCTCAAGATTTCGCAACTGCTCTTACAGCGCACTGTTTATAGTCTGGTTCTGGGTGGCGATTTTAATACAGTGGCGGACCCTCCCAAGTGTCATATCTGCGGACTACATACCATGTATCCGACCCGTGGCGGATTCAGCACGCTTCTGCTCGGGAATACACATTTCACTCTCACGTACATAGATCCTTCTCCCGCATAGATTTTTTTCTCCTCGGCGATCTTTTTCCTAGACTGCTTACCTCAGACATACATAACATTTTAATATCTGATCTTGCTCCTGTCTCTGTGACCCTCCTCCGCAGCTCAGGGACCCCACGGGAATTTTCATGGAGATTCCCCTCTTACTTATATCACTCAGATGATTTTAAAAAGCACCTAGAGCATAGCTGGCTAGACTTTGCACACACTAATGCCTCCTACCGAGACACACCCATATTGTTCTGGGAAACCGCTAAAGCGGTTCTTCGGGGCAACATCCTCTCTTATCAGAGTCAGAAACTACGGGACTTTCGGACCAAATGCGCTGCCCTGAACTCCGCTGTCTCTGCTGCCTTTGCAGCCTATACGGCCAACCCTACCGATGACACATTACTAACCTACACCTCCACCAGACAACTCCTCGAAAGCCTGTTAATCACTCAAGCTCAGCGCAATCAAGAGTTCGTGCGTAGCAAATTTTTCCGCTGGGGTAACAAGGCAGGGAAGCTTTTGGCCAACATGGCTAAGGCTCACAGAAAATCTCCTGCTATCACTGCAATCACGTACCCTCCTGACACTAACCCCCGCACCTCAGCTCCCGACATACAAAGTGCCTTTACTGACTATTACACTACGCTATATAGCGCTCTCCCAGACCACCCTCAACTCAGGGACAGACTGCTCCTGGATGCGAATTTACCCAAATTGACTCCTGACCAATCTGAGGCCTTGAATGCAGCCATAACTGAGGAGGAGGTGGGCAGGGCCATCTCTAGTTTATACAACAATAAATCCCCTGGACCTGACGGCTTCTCTGCAGAGTTTTACAAGCTCCTTAAATCCCACCTGACACCGTTCTTAACATCCCTATTCAACACCATTCACACCGAAGCTCCCCCCTATCCTTCGTTTAATCAAGCCTACACCATGCTCCTTCTCAAACCCGGTAAGGCCCCTGAGCTGGTGACCTCTTATAGACCAATCACGCTACTGAACCAAGACTTTAAGTTACTGGCCAAAGTCATGGCGACCCGCCTTCAAGCCATTCTTCCGTCCCTCCTTACCCCCCATCAAATGGGATTTGTCCATGGTAGATACTCCGTCAAGGCGGTGCGGACAGCTGTGGCAGCACTTGTGGTCTCCGGGGATCATTCACGCTCCTACAACCAAAATATGCTGCTAAGCCTCGACGCTGAAAAAGCATTTGACCAAATCTCGTGGTCGCACCTACGGTCCATCTTTATGCACCACAATTTTGGCGATAAATTCTCCCGCTTTATAGACTACATTTACACTTCCCCGTCAACCCAACTCCTTGTGAATGGGGCTCGCAGCCTGCCGGTGGGTATGTCCAGAGGTACGCGGCAGGGCTGTCCCTTGTCTCCCCTACTGTTTAATCTAGCGCTTGATCCCCTCCTCAGGTTACTACAAAGCTCCCGGGCCTTTCAGGGGATTCAGATTGGTTCTCAAACGATGAAAATCACTGCCTTTGCTGACGATCTCTTGCTATACATCTCCAACCCGCTCACGTCGCTCCCTGCCATTTTAGGTCTCATTATTGAATTCGGAGCTATCCCCGGCTTTACTATTAATCAGTCCAAATCCACTGCCCTCTGGTTAGGCCCCGGAACTCGTCCGCCCTGGCATGCTTCCTTTCGCATTAGCTGGGCCCCTGCCTCCCTGACGTATTTGGGTCTTTGCCTTCCCAAGAATTACCACACCCTATATGATGCTAACCTTCGGCCACTTATCACTGCGGTTTCTGCATATATGGAGACCTGGGCTAATCTACCTCTCTCCTTTCTTGGGAGGGCAAATCTCATCAAAATGATACTGTTTCCTAAGTTACTATACCCGCTACAAATGCTCCCCATTCTTCTCCCCTTGAGAGATGAGAAATTGCTCAACGCTGCCTTTCGCAAATTTATTTGGCAAGGCAAAAGACCCAGAATTGCCCTGTTCAAACTACAACAGAGTCCCAGTCTGGGTGGTATCAATTTCCCCAATTTGAAACTATATGGGTACGCTAGTCATCTACGTATCATTCGGGACTGGTTACATGGTCAGGACACCTATTCCAATACACCCCTTGAACAGGAATTTCTTGCAGACATGTCGCTGGTCTCTTTTTTACATAGTTTTCGGAAAGACTTGCCACACTCTCTGCAAGACAACCCTCTCCTCATGTCAACATGGGCCACCTGGAAAGCAGTCAGGAAGGGCAAGGGTCTGCAACACCACCTGACTTTATTCCTACCCTTCATACGTAACCCAGCCTTCCAACGGGGTGAGGCCACATACCCCTTCAGAGATTGGGAGAGGGCCCGGCTTACCTGCATCTGGCCCTTAGTGTCTATACCGACCAGGTCGCTTCTCTCAGCTGCACACGTCAGGGACCAGTTTCACCTCCCCCTCACACACACATTTGCACTGCACCAAGCACTGCACTACGCCCACTCAGTAACGGAATCATTTACAGAACTGGACTGGCATAACGACTTAGACTCTCTATTGACGCGGCCTCAATGTGGGAGGGGGGTCATTTCCCGACACTACAGTTACCTTAGAGACATGTTGGACTACACTAAAGTCAGTGGGGGCTTATCCCGTTGGCTCCAGGAATTCCCAGATATCTCTGTGGATACACTCTTTAAAACACTGTCCACATCATTTGCTGCCCTACGGGCCAGCACGTACAGGGAGATGTTACATCGCCTATATCACAGAGGTTATGTGTCTCCAGCTAGGGGCTTCGAAATGGGCCTCTCAGCCACCCATTCCTGCCCAAAATGTGGGGGCACTAGAGCCTCCCTTTCACACTGTTTATGGGATTGCTCATTTATACGTCTCTTCTGGTCTTGAGTGCGGTCCTACCTTCTGACATTCCCCATTGCTTTTGTGCCCTTCAACGTCCAGTGGGCCGTACTAGGCCTTATTGACCCTCCTACCCGCATACCGTTCCAAACCAGACAAATGCTACTAATTGCCTCAGCTGTTGCCAAAAAATGCATCCTACAGCACTGGAAATCCCCAATGCCGCCCCCGATTGCCTTATTCCACGCCAAACTGTACCACCTCTTCCGAATGGAATGGCTGGAAGCTTCCCTGTCCAAAGAAAAATCTGTAAAACGACTATTTGGTACATGGTCTGGTTACATTAATACCCTTTCTCCCTCGATCCGGACACAAATCCACATGTGCTTTAGGTCAACGGCTTGGTATGACACTCACTCTCTCCTTGAATCTCCTCCGGTGCACTTGGCAAACTGAATGTACCCTCTTATTTTATTGCATGGTCTCTGTCAATTTATTGTATCTATGGCATGTTTTTGTTATACCTACTTCCTATGTACTGCACACCTGTTTACTGTACTGTCATTTGTTTTGCTCCAATAAAGAAATTGTTTAAAAAAAATATATATATATATGGGAAATGTTCGCTAGTAACTTGCTGGGGTCATGTAAAACTTTTTCTTGTCAGATGGAGTCCCAGAGCAAAATAGTTTGAGAATCCCTGCTCTAGGGAATCAGTCCGTTTTGCTCAATTACGTCTTGTGGTCAGCATGGGTATTTCTTAAATTTACAGGAGGGGCAGAGTTTGGCGATACATGCGGATCTGCAGGTCACAGGGGTATAGCAGCATAAGAGCTACTAACTCCACACAAGAGGGGGGATTGACAGGGGAGTTAAACCCCTCTCTTGTTCACACAAGGAGACATGGATCTGGTCTTTTGTCTTTTGCGCATGGGCATATGTGTCACGCTGGTAAAAAAAAAAAAGTCTTGCACAGATTAATTATGCATATTGTTTTATTACAACATTTCATCACCTGCAACACAACATCATTTTGTCCATTTGAATTAGCTTTCCACCTGTTTTACTCTTATTGCAACTTTGGATACCAAAGAGATCAATCTGGCTTTTACCTGTCATAATGTGGTTTATTCATAGGACTGGATCCAGACTTACTATTGAACTTTCGAGACATACTATTGAACTTTCGAGTGGGCCAAACCACGTTGCATTGCAGGAGAGTTAAATTTCATTAGTTGCAAACAGTATTAGAGTTGAGAGATGATGTTTCCAGCACAAGTCTACAAACAGTATAATAGTAACGCTGGTCAATATCTGTGTGCAGTAAGGAAAAGCAAAGTATTCTCACTGCATGCGAATGATAACATTCATTTTACCTCCCCAGAGATTCAACATGGTTTAGGCCACTTGCTTGTAATTCTGGGTCTGGTCCATAGACCTGTAAATATAGGGCTATATTCCCTATTGGGATAATTCCTATAAAGATGCAGGCCACATTCCCTAGAAAAATGTATCATAGGTCTCCCACAAATCACTTACGTATATTTGAGTTCATATTGTGGTTCTAAATAATATCAATAATAGCACTTTGCACTGTACCGTATTACCCTTACTTTAATGTAAATAATAATTCTGTTTTTAGGAAAGTAAGAGAGAACAAAAATTAAGGCAGCAGCCTAAAGGTTAATGACTTATAAAAGTACCTGTATATAATGCAGTTTGAGTGTTAAAAACTTTTGAATAAAGTCTCTAAATTTCCTATATGTATTGTTTCCTTGAGACCTCGCAGATGTAGTCTATATATGTATATTTATTTGTATTCTATTTGTAATGTTAAATCTATTTCAAGTGTTACAAAACAACTGTACTTCTTGTCCTACTCTGGTTTTTACATGAAAGGCTGGAAAACAAAACACTTTGGAGAAAGATTAAAGGATACAATTAAGGAATCAATGTTAAATTGGAATATTTCAGTCATCTACTCTTCAGTTTCAGAAAAAGCAAACCTCAAAGGGCAAAATTGCCAATAAAAACAACCCATTATTATGACATCTTGTTGTTTTTTAAATATATTCTTAAAATGTTCAACATGTAGAGTCCTGGTACAAGCTTTTGTGTGGCTGCGGGGTGCAGCTAAACAATCCATGTGATACAGAGGTTGGGTGCTTCAGCTGAAACACCCACCTCTGAATAATGGAGTCGTAAGCGCAGAGGCTTTGGCTTCTATNGTTGTAGCCTGTGCACTTTCGGCATGATTGATTTTTATGTTCATGAATAAAAAATCTTGCATGTTTGTCGCTGTGGTTACTATGCTTGGCTACTGATAAAATAATGTGACTGGATTTTGTAACTGCAGCCACTACTGTGCAGGCTTTTAAAGAATGAAATAATGTTTAAGAATACTTTTTTTTACACTTTAAAGCCGGGTAATTTTCCATGGTAAAATGACCTGCTCCTTATACTTGCAAGCACAGGACGGATGCGGAGGTCACATTCCTTGCAAAACCTTCTGCCCTTTAAATACATGTAAATACGTCTGCAGGAAGTCAGTGTGCAATCAGACGGGTGAGCACTCATGCGCCCAACTGTCCACTTGGTAAGCCAATATCAACTTTTTACTGCGCATCCGACAAATGCACTTGTGCAAGAGAGAGGAGTGAACTCCCCTGTGACTCCCCTCTCTCGTGCACAAAAGGTAGAAATGTAATGTTACCAATGTAGCCTGTCAAGCTGAACCTGTTCCTCACTGAGGGCTGGATTCAGCTTTTCACTCTCATGACTTACACTCATGAGTTACACTCTCATGGGTAAAACCATGTTGAATTTCAGGGGAGGTAAAATGAATGTCAATGTTTGCATGCAGGGAGAATACTTTATTGTTGCATGTTGCACACAGATACTGACCAGTGTTACTGTTACACTGTTATTAGACTAGGACTAGGAAACATCAGCTGTCACTTGCTATGCTGATTGCAACTAATTAAATTTACCTCCCCTGCAATTCAACATGGTTTTGCCCATGAGAGTGTAATAGTCATGAGAGTGAAAAGCTGAATCTGGCCCTGACTGTGATGATTAGCTTCAGTCCGGCAGCCATAATTAGCATGGTAGCAAACTGTCCAATGACACACTTGCAAATGTGTCACCTGACCTCCGTCAGATTCACACTGATTACAGCTTATTTTTACATTTTTTTATACATTTTTTTATGATTTATGAATGTATTTTAAATATTTTAACCTGAAGAGAAACTGTCATTTAGATTCTTAATGATAAAATGCAAATACCTTAATATATCTCTCAGTATGGATGACCTCCTTTAAACCCATGTATATGTCCAAATGTGTTTTTTTTTACAGTATCATTTTATTTTGGCTTTATTTATTGTTTCTTTTTACAAACCAAGATGACTGTTTAACACTGATCATATCATTACTATTTGTTTATAGTTAATAATGCTGTGCATATTGTATTTTTATGTAGCTGTTAATATGCATGTCAATCTCTATTAAGAGAAATAGATTAACAATTTTTGAAGTGCTGTAGCTGTGCATACAAGCAAATTTGGCCCTTGAGCTGATCATAATGAGCCTTCTGATAAGGCATTGATTTCTTCTTAATGAGGTAAAAGGTTTATGTTTAGCACATTAAGATAAAGCTGTTAAATGCCAGAAAAAAGCAAATAAAAATGGCAAAACATAATGAATGTTGACATTTTTAAACCCTTTAGCAGTAAAATAAGTGTCACACAAGAGAAGATAATCTAGCTATTATACATGACCTGTTATAATTTTGTAATATTTAAACACACTGAAAATACTCTGGCAATTATTCAAATCATACACAAGTAAATGCATTGAAAGTATATATATATATATATATATATATATATATATATATATATATGAATAAATTCATTGTCGTCGGGGTCATATTGGTGTCCTCATTTATGTAGACTATGGCACTAATGTAACTGCTCAACAGGTTAAATGTTAGCATGCTGGGAGAATACGTTATTGTTGCATTTTGCACACAGATGCTGACCAGTGTTACTGTTACACTCATATTAGACTTGGGATATGAAACATCATCTCTCAACTCTAATACTGTTTGTACTGTTTACACTGAAATTTACGTCCCTGTAATACCCCGTTCACATAAAAAGCTAATACCCGGGCAGTTCAGTCAGTTACCCGGGTTTAGTGAACTGCCNGGGTACTGAGATGTTTATGAACGGCGCAGGGTTGTGCTCCCGGGTAGTGTGTCCCATGTGTATTACCCGGGACATAAGCAGGGTTTTACCCTGCATTGTTCCGGGTAGTTGAGGCTGCTAATGGTTTTGCCCGGGTATTAGCATGTGTTAATGAGGGTGCAGGTGTGCTGAGTGCTTACCG
>JABWIB010002378.1:0-14356 GCA_016617825.1 Platyplectrum ornatum | reverse complement strand
GGGATGGAGCATAGAAGGCGAGGGTTAGGCTGCAGGGAGGGGATGGAGCATAGAAGGCGAGGGTTAGGCTGCAGGAAGAAGAGGGTTAGGATTGGGGTTTTTGAAATTGGGCTGTTCGAACCGGCAAACAATACCCATCTGTATTATTCTTTTGGCATATGTATCGAGGGGTCAGAGCAATAAGTGGGCAATAAAATGAACAAATGACTGGAGTCTAGTCCAACCAAAAAGATTACAAAAAGATGTTGGTTTCTCAAAGTTTACCTCTAGTTATTTTACCTACAAGTTGTAAAGTAGTAAATTAAGTAATCAATAACCATTTATTATAACTTTGTTTGGAAGCATGTCTAAGACCAGCGTGTAATTCATCTATAGAAAGATACTGCATTATGAAAAGTTACCTGCAGCCAGGCCCCTCATTTCTTAATACCCCCCTGCACACAGTATTTAGGATAACATCCCCTACCACACATGTGCTGCAAGCGAACAACACAGACATTTTTAAGCGCAAGGCGTTCGTTACATGCAGTAAATTATTATGACACGCCAGATATAATTTCTGGGCACTAAATATAGGGATCTATGTAAGGCATACTCAGACAAACATATTTTTAGTGTCTGCCTTTCACATATGGTGCAGCAGTCCCTAGGCTACATCCATATGTAGGAAACTCTACATTTTAAGACTTATTGTCGGTAAGATTTATGGGAGCGATCTATGATCAGCAATTTTTCATGTGCTCATATCGTGAGCAAACACACAGAGGGCCTTTCCCTGCATAATCAGGAGGCGCACTACTGAACAGTCCTGTCAGAGCAAAGCTGTCACAGAAGCACTAACTTTACTCCGCGCAAAAGGCACTGTGCCACTGTGCGAGCAAATCATGAGCGCACAGCATATCAAAATCATTAGGTAAAAGGAAGAATGAATTCTTTAACCACACAGTTTTAAGGTTTTTAATGATTTTTTTATGCAGATCCTGAAATGGCTTTAACACGAGTAAATACACATAAATTGTATAGTTAATGGTCAATCCTTAAACAATTTTTATGACAACTTAATTGTATGTTTCTAATTATGTCATTTTATTATTCAGGGTCCCAAAAAAAATGTCAAAACAGGAAGAGCGATAATTCAGCGATTTATCTGCCCTCGAATGTGTTGCCCCTGTGGCAACTACAACAGACTTTAGCCTTAGTGCTTGGCTATGCTGCAATATATCTAATAGCTTTTGCAGCATATAGTGGCAAGAAATGGACATGTATGGCTCTCCCATCAGATCAGCAGATAGAATGCCCCGACTCACTCTAACCCTCCCCTTCTGTTACCCCGTCTCCATTTTACCCCCCTCTTGCAGCCTTGAATGCCTGAAATGACTATGGCCTAAATTTACAAAGCAGGAAAACTGGAAAGTGGGGATGTTGTTCATTACAACCAATCAGATTCAAGCTCTCAGTTTCTTTTTACATACTGGAGCAGTAGTCGAAGTGGACATTTAGAAGTGGCGGTATGGAAACACTGAATAGAATAGTCAATGGAGATTTGTATTATTTTAATTACATCAGTGGGAGAAGTGCCGATATGGCATACCCCCGTATACACCCCCACTTCGAGCCCTGTACTGGAGAATGTGAACTTGAATCTGACTGGTTGCTGTGGACAACTTCCCCACGTTTCAACCTCCCTGCAATCTCCTTCCTTAGTAAATTTAAGCCTATGTCACATTTTTACCGGGACCCACCACTTCCTTGTGCATGTATACAGCAATTCCTCCACTTTCAAATCCAGCAAACACTGATAAACACAGGAGGAGTACCAAAATGTTACATCGATGTGTTTGTTGCCCTCCTGAATGACACATTATTACCTTATATTGCTCATTAAATGGATTTACGCATTGCCTCAAATATTCCACAGAATCTCTTGTATCGATCCCCAGTCATGTGGGATTCCCTCCTGTACCATAGACATGCCATGTTGATGATTTAGAAGCTGAGAATTGATGGGATTTGCATACACAGCACTATCTTCATTGGTTTGTTTGTCCATAGCAGGACTTATGTGTACAGGGATGAAAGCGACAGAGTTATGGCTTGCTACGGTTAGATTTTATCTCCGTCATTACCCACAATAACTTGGATGAAGGTGGTTTCGAGCTGCTGGGTCTTAAATATTGCATGCAGGGATTACAGCAGTAATATCTGAAAGGCCTCATTGGGTGTGGATTAGTCCTGGGTAATGTATTTTTATTTATTTTTTTTGCTTTCTTGGATTTAGCAGAAACATTATTTCCAGGTTTATTCTCCTTTTTAGTTGAGTTAAGGTATTATGCAGACTTGTTTTAAACGCTAAACCAGATATCCAAAATATACTGTATCCACTACCTATAAAAATATATATATTATTTATTTTCTTACATATTTACATGTGTAAAAGGTACTTTTAATTATCTAAATATTACATTCAGATGTTTTATGATTTAAGTAAAAAATACATCAGACCCCCACTGAAAAGGCCAGCCTCAGTGAAAAGGACGGCCTCGGAAGGCAATCTGAACGGGTCACTAATTAAAAGCCGGCCACTGAACACCAGCGTTTAGAGACAGCGAAAAAGAAGGGTTTTCGCCGGCTCGTCTGCAGCTTTGCTGCAGTCTGAACGGGTCTGAAGCCGGCCTGCCAGCTCCAGCGCGTATAAGGAGAGGGCATTTGAACGGCATTTGCCCCACCGGCTCTGCGCCACGGATATGCCTGCGGATTCTTAAAACTCAGGCAATCTGAACGTGGTATTAGAAACACGTTCACACTGACCCAGGAATGTAAGTGTTTTTATACTGGGGTAGTTTTCTGGGGCTCCGAAATTCCAAGATCACTAACTCCATTCACACAGCAGAATCTACCCAGGAGTTGTGTGGGGAGAGGGCTGAACAGGATGTGATTGTGCATCTTTTCCCTCCCCCTGTGTCAATGGTTCCTCCTGCCGACCCTCCTCCCCAAGCAAATGAACGAGTAGCGAACAGCAGCAACCCGTATAGTTTCACAGGGAAAATCTGACTGGCTAAAGGCGCCATTCACACTGAGCAAACTACCTGGGCAGTTTAGGCAACCTAGAAATGTGGCTGAACTGCCCAGGTAGTTCCGCTCTGTGTGAAGGGGGGTATAAGTTTAGTAAAACCAGGTGAAAGCTGAAAGGTCAGGAGCGGCATATTACGCATCTTGAGAAAGGTCTGAGAACCGCCAGTGATACTAGGGGTACTAAAACTACTGGTGGTTGAGTGGTATTAGTTCCCCTGGTTGAGAACCCTTGCTCTAAACTGAAGTTAAACATACTACACACAATGTCTTCTATAGTCTGGGTCTTCTAAAGTCGGGCACAGTGATGTAACTATGTTGGTTTAAGTTGTGGAGCTGTTAAAGGGTTTGCAGTAATTAGGGGGTAGTTCTGTCTCCCGCACTTACATCAATCTATGTAAGCTGCCAAACTCTGAAAGCTTCTCTCATCAGTCCTAACCCATCCAGTCCCTTTGTTATTGACCTGAGTCTGTCAACTTCTGCCCCAAACCAGTGACATCACATAGGTGACAAACACTGCCTGATGATCACAGCCTTTTACCCATTAACCCTTTGCTGAGTCTATTAGGACCAAACCAGCAGTGGTCAAATACTCTGAATGATATGTGAGCGGCCCCTAGAATCGGCCATGTGTGGGGGGCCTCTGAGGTATTTCACCAGTTGCCCTATGGTTAACCCAGCCCTGATGCAGTCACTATACCAAAAGCAAGCTGTGTGGAGATAAAATACTACTAAATAGGCTTTAAATCTTCTTGTGGAAACAAGGCAAGAGAAGGTTGCATATAACATTACAGAATGAGAGACTTGAATATATTAAGCAATATTTACAGCTACACTCCATCCTGAAATTCCATATCGGATTTATTCATAGATGCACAGCTTGCTAAAATAAAAATTAAAGGTAGCCATTGCGCATCATAACTGGAGGGGGTTAAACAAGGTTAGTGTAATCCTGACAAGATGAAGATACTGAATGGAAAAAAAAAAAGTTTCATGAATGCAAACTGATATCCATAACTGAAATGAGATATTACTTTTGTAAACTGCTAAAAGCATAGCAATATCATCCATCATTACTAATTTAACACTGCAATCAATTGCCGAGTTTGAGCGTTGCTGTATTGTAGCTGTTCCATCTCTATGTTATCTCAGGACTTCTTCCACACAAAAGCATGCACTAACAGAAACCACACAGCTCCATAGTGTTAACCATAATCGGGGCTTTTTCCAGGAAAACAAAAAGAAATATATATAATGCCAAAAGGAAAGCACTTCAGGAGCAATAGAATGGTTATTAGAGATTACAGTCAGTTTAGTACATTGTGTATATTCTGACAGAAGGCATTTGAAAGAAGAAAAAAAAATCAATATAATTGATCACTTGGATGCATGGTTTATATGAACATGGAGTTCTTGGGCTCGTAACCCAATCTGGGCATACATACAGGTTTATGGGTATCTAGATGAAAATGTTGCTTGAGTACATTGAGGAGTAAGGATCTATAGAGTCAAAGTCAAAAAAATCATACAGACACTGGTTTTGATGCAGACACTTGGGGGCTGATTCACCACTGCATCTCCACCAGTTTCACCGATCTGCGCATGCACAGATCGGCTCAGAATATGCCTCTTTGACTCCGGCATATGCTAATGAGAAAAGGGGCGTTTAAAAAAAACAAAGATAATAAAAATAATACAATATTAAATAGAGTGTGTGTGTTTTTTTTTATTTTATTTTATATATATATATTTTTCATTCATGAAAGCCGGCAGTGAGTGCTGCGAGGACACAATGGCATACTGAATAATGCGGACCTAAAACCTTGAATCAGGTCCTTGATGGTATAGTGCATCTTAGTGCATTGTGCGTGCAAGGAGCAAAAGCAAATATAGTTGCTGTGATTGAGACACAAAAACAACTTGCTGATGTGCCTGCATTCATAGTTACCAGCTCCTTTACCTTTTTCTCTCCCTTATGGGAGATATTAAAATATGAAGATAAACGACCGCATGGGGTGGGACTTGATAACGCAACAAGTTATCTTAGACCCCTTTTCCACTGCAGTTTGAACCTGGGTTTTTTTCCACGGTTTTGGGAAAAATCCCAGTAAAAACCCTTCATTGGTCCATTGACCTGGGTTTTTGTTATTGGGACCCATTTCTACTGACAAAAAAAACCTGGGTTTTTTGTCAGTGGAAAAGGGGTATAAAACTATTTGCCCCCATAAAATGTTGGCAATAAATGTAAACTCTGTCATGAAGATAAGAAAAGTTGCCAATAGAAAATTGTTAATATAGATGATAGAGTATTGCGTTCAAATAAACATGCTAAAAGATTTTTCTTCTCTAGACGAAACCGCTGCCTATAGCCAGCCACGCAGCCAAGTGTTCATGCTCAAGAATTTCAACACATTTCTTCCTCGAAACCATAATAAAATGATCATAAATAAGATTCTCTCTTCAGAAAACCACACTATTATCTGGAAAACCTCAACCCAAGCCTTCTGCATGATTAGAATCCAGCACATGAAATATAATCAGATTTAGAACTTCTTAGATAATGGAATAAATTAAATGTGGATCACAAGAACAATACCATCGTTTCCTGAAATAACATGTGCTGCTGTGAACAGCATGATGATACGATGAACTTCAGATAGGTCAAAACTAGTGACGCATAGTAACATCATCCCTGTGTGTTCCATATATATTATCACCATCCAGAATCAATGAGTGAGTAAGTGAAAAATTGGAAATAGGTCCCAATGCAAACATTTGCATTTGTTTTACAGAATTAAATACAACATCCTTTGACCAGCCTGCAAAGCCATTAATAAGACAGCCCCACATACATATCTTAACTCATTTTGCTCTCTCATATATACACAGCTCTCCTCTACACTAAGCAAATGCTCCGATTTCTAGTAACAGGACTTCTCCCGCACTGCACCCACTCCCTGGAGTGGAATTCCATACCCATTAAGACTACCCTCATTAAACTGTTAAGCATTTTCTATTAAAAATATAAATTGAGCGAACTGCTGTGCGAATGGATCGCACTACAGAGCACTGAGTACTACCCTGCCATAGGGATGGTCCATGTATGAAATATAGCACTTCTTTATAACCACTGTCCTAGGGAGTTTACACTTGGGGCCATTTAGTCTGTCTATAACCCCCCAGTAACTTTATGAAGATTGTTAAAACTGTAATCTGATGGCAGTATATAAAAACCTCATTTCAAACTGTCCAATTTCCCACATCCATGCAACCTAATAAGAAACACACTTCCGATACGGTTACTTTGTGCTTATAAGTAGGCAGGTAGGTGAGACTGTTTACAGAGTCAGACTTCTGAAAGATTACCACTTTAAACAAGCGTGGGATGGAAATTTTAAAAGGTAGCACATGGGTTTATAAAGGAAAGTAGTTTGCAATGTGCTCATATAGAGGATACTGCACTCACATGATAATGGGTCTCCAAGTAGGATGTATCGGAATGCCACAAAATCAGACTATTCTAATGCTGGCCACACACTAGAACAATTATTGTGACAATTCACCAATTATCTAGGAAATTGTCCTAATTATCAACCATGTCTTGCTGGCAGCGATAATCGTTTGGGTGAATGCCCAGCTTAAGATAATTGGTCGGGACTATCGTAGAATAGTGCAGAAAAGGACTAAGCTATTTTTAAGACAAACTCTTTGCAATATGTTTTAATATATAATGCAAGAATTAAAGATACTAATATTCAGGACACACACATAATATTTACTAGACACACTCACCCACATTGAGATTGGCAGACTCCCCATTACGCAAATAATACAAGCTGAACTCGCCAACCGCAAGCATTTCAAAGTACTGTGAGGGCCATTGTTACAAATATGCTTCCTACAAATTCAATTATTTCATGGTCATTAAGTTGGGATTAGAAGGTATATTTACAAGACACAAACATATGACCATACAGAAAAATGACTCTGCAGCCAGGGAATATGCGCCAGTGTGATGCCCAGCCTAATTAAGCATGGACATAATTTTTTTGAATGGACGCAGTCTGTCATGAAAAACCTCAGCTAATCCATACCGAGCAGAAAGCTACAAGACAATTTGTTTGTCTGTGGCCTATGGATTTCCTGTTACTCTTGAAGCTTTCTGTTTAATTGCTCAGATAAGTTCAATGTGCACTGATTTAAACCCATATCTCTTGGCATGGCAGAAATTAACATAAACTCTTTAACTCTGTTATGCCCATAGGTATTTGCAATTAGGGATTTATTTAAATGGAGAGAGAGCAGAAATATATTATATTTTTTAATCACTTTCCTTTCTAGCATCTAGCATTTAGACTTCTCCGGAGCTGGGCTTAAATTTTTCCATAGCCCACTGTCTCCATACAGTATGATGGGGGGGAAAATGGTGAAGGCATGGGTGAGCTATAGGGGGTGCACAGGGTATGGCTAGAGAGGGGAGAGGGGAGCTTTGGAAGTCACCCACCCGTTGCTGTATGCAGTCAGATTGGCAGCTTTAAACAGCATATGTCACTCCATGTTGCACAGATGAGCGCCGTACAGTACAGGGAATATTGTTGCCTGTGCGGCTATGCCATCTTGGAACTGGATGCAGCCAAATATTTCTGTTGGGAATGGTATCCATTCCCAACAGAAATATTTGGCTGCATCCAGTTCCAAGATGGCATAGCTGCAGAGGCAACAATATTGGATTGTGGTGGTGGATGTCCCTATTTTGGCAAGGTACCCCTTCCCAATAGTGAACTTGATGAAAGTGTAAGGGAAAGGTAAGGGTTGACAGTTAAGGTTAGGCTGTGAAGAAGGTTCGGCACTAAGACAGGGGTAGGCAACCTGCAGCTCTCCAGATGTTACTATTTGAGAATGTCAGCTACAACCTCATTGACTGCTATGGTTAACATATTTTTCCTTTCCCACAGTTTAGTAAATCTAGACTCATTTTTTTTGCCTTCCACTGACTTTGTGGCTTGTAGATGCAATTATGCAACTTTTACTAAAACCATTGTTTATCCTCTTAGCTCTCCTCAGGGTTTTAAAAATCACAAAGTTACATATTTATTTCTGAGCGCCAAACAATACTGGATATATTGTATTATTTGCAGACAACTTGTATCACGTCCAGAAGTTAAAGACCTTCCTATGCACCAGTGAACTAAGTTGCCAAATGGAAGAAATATGAAAATATTGCAGTTGGAGATACACATGCCAACAAATCTATATCTTTCACATCTGGTTATTTGGCCAGAAAAGGGGGTAGAGCTTGAAAGAAAACATCACAGTGATAAAACTGGATCCCAAAAGACATACTAACAGGTTGGGATCTTAGTCAAACTTCCCACTGGTGTACACTGGAAGACACGCTAGCGGGTTGGGATCCCAGTTGGACCTCCCATTGGTGTATGCTGGAGGACATACTAGCGGGTTGGGATCCCAGTTGGACCTCCCATTGGTGTATGCTGGAGGACATACTAGGGGTAAGGATCCCAGTCGGACCCGTCATTGGTGTACGCTGGGCAGACTTTAGAGGCAGAGAGGCTGTTCTGGGGTTTTCCCTGGATGGATTTGGAGGACATCATATACTGATTTAGAAGGCACTGTGCCAGTTTGCGGACCACAAAAAGGAGAGCACTTATGGAACAGATGGTGTAGTTTCAACATATAAGGTCAGTTGTTGGTGGAGTTTTACCAGAAATGTTTAAATGATTCTATATAGCAGTTTTGGTCTATGTAAAGAACAATTGTTTTATGCAAAGATGATGAAAAAATAAGAAATCCCGATGCAACATTTAACAGTGAAAAATAAGTACAAAAGTACATAAACTACAGCAAAGCATTCAAAGACACGTTGGCCTAATAATTCAATTCAACAGGAATCCAATTTCAGCTACAAAATAGCAAGTCCCAAATTGGCCGGCTTGTCGCCCTCTTCTATAGATAGCAATTGCAAGTTGCAACACTGACAACAACAGGCTGAAAGCAGGTACAACATTCAGTGTAACACAACCAGCAATGCACAGAAAGGATTGTACACTAACATGAGAGAGTGTCAAAACATTATTCAAATAAACACAAAGATCTAGTTTTTAAAACAATTAAAGTCTCTCTTTCTAGTATGAGATAAATATATATATATATATATATATATATATATATATATATATGACGAAAGTTATAGTTACATATAGCCAACTTCTAGCTTATTTAAAAACTCTAGGCATAAAAATACACATCAGAAAAGCATTTAAATTGGAGCAGAAATTAAGGAATATATAATACATAAATATGCAGGGTGTATGTAATATAATGGGGGAGGGTCACAGACTTATAACTGGAGTATAGTAATTTATGGGCCGATTCAATCTTCTTCGCGTGAAGGTTGAATTAGCGAGATTCTGCCACCGTAAGAGATGGGAAAAAACGTTCTTCGCGCTTTTTCCCATCTTCGAGCGGGATTGAATCGGCTCCATAGACAGACTGTCACACGGCAAACATTTCCATATTGTATTGACAACAGTTTAAAGATAGAAATAAATAAAATATCCCATAAAATAAGCTTTCTATTGGGCATGAAGCATATGAGGTACACACACACACACATATATATATATATATATATATATATATATATATATATATATAAGCCTGTGGATATGGAAGTCATAGTGTGTGATATCCATGTGGTGTTTTGGCAGGATGCAGTGTGGTCATCGCGTCTCGGAGACTCGACCGGCTGAATGAAGCCGCCAAAGACACACACACACACACACATATATATATATATATATATATATATATATATATATATATATAACAAAATTTAAGGCACTTATGAAAATGAAAATAAAATGGTGTCCTTCCCCCATTTCCACCAGTGACAAGTACATTGCAGACTTTTGCCAGAAGTGGTTACAAGGTTTCTCTATTCAATACCACAGCAGTCTCAAATGAGACTATCAACAGGATGAAACCTTAACCCCTGCTCCGCCAGGAAAGGTACAAAATATGGTGCACATATATTCAGAAATGAATGATGCATGATATGACATGAAACAGTGACTTCTACACAAATAGTGTGTTTTGTTTTTAATTGCAAAAAAAAACAACTGTTAAAAAAATGAATATTTAGGGCACCCCATGCCCCAGCAATTCAGATAAGTAGATGTCAGATTTATTGTTATATGATTTCTTTTTTAATCATAACAATATGTCCTTGGAGGCAGCCATTTTGAGAGCTCTAACCCAATATGCACATACAGGTGTTGCCTATATCAACCATCAGATACTACAGTAATTACTGGTTTTGCAGTACATTTTAGAACAATGATGCATTTCAAAGGGCAGCACCTTACATTTAAACTTGGTTAGAGGTTCATGTAGTACCTTTAATCAAAGAATGATAAACCAGTATGTATTATCATATTAACATACGTGCATACCAAACTATATATGTGATATATTCCTAATGCTGGTTGCGCTTCACAGTTCTATATGATAGCTAAAAATTGATTGGTTGCTCTATACCAATGGTTCTCAAACCTATCCTCAGGACCCACTAACAGCAGTGGTGGGATTCAGCCAGTTCTCACAGGTTCTGCAGAACCTATACCTAATATAGGTATTGGTTCTTAGAAACGCTTATTAGTTGGTAGAGATGAGTGGGCTTGGTTGAATGAAAACCAATACAGGGTAATATACTGTACCACGCACAATATAGGGGATACACATTGGATAACACAAGGTGACACACCATGCACAATACAACCAGCATTATGGTTTTCTCTAAAACAATTCAGTTTTGGCCCGATTGGCACTGGAAAGGGGCGTGACTTTGGTGGAATCAGGGTGGGGCTTAAGTGAAGCCATGAGACCTAAAAACTGTTGTTAATTTATTTGAATCCCACTACTCCCTAAAGCTGGCCATACACTATGCAATAAATTGTTCAATAATAAATAAATGGGCAAAACCATGTTGAATAGCAGGGGAGGTAAAATTAATGTTAATGTTTGCTTGCAGGAAGAATACTTTATTGTTGCATGTTGCACACAGATACTGACCGGCGTTACTGTTACACTGTTATTACACTTGGGCTGGAAACATCATCTCTCAACTCAACCAATACTGTTTGCAACTAATCTCATGTAACTCCCCTGCAATTCAACATGGTTTTGCCCACTCTTGACTAAAGCTGGAATACAGAATTGGAATACTGGGGATGTAGTTCAAATTCTCCAGTATGTCAAATGAAACTGACAGCTTGAATCTGATAGGTTGCTTTGGGAAACATCCCCAACTTCCAAATCTGAAGTTTAGTGAATTAAGGCTCGGACCTCAGGATGGCAATCTTAATATTAAACATAGGTCTCCAGCCATCCATACCACCCAACTGTCCCAATTTTAACAGGACAGTCCTGCTTTTGTCCCGCCTGCCTACCAGTTTGTCCTGATAAGGGGACAAACTGGTAGGAAATAATGTGTTTTTTTTTAATCTCTTTATTTAAAGTTTTCACAACATGGTAAACAGTAACAGTGCTATAAACGAAATACAGTGCCATAAAATAGGACACATAATACTCTGAACATTAGTAAAAGAGATAAATCACTGAGTTAACAAAGTTGCGAACAGAGCGCAAGACCCAAAACACAGGGAACTAACAAGTGATGTGGCAGGCAACAGAGACGCAGTACAAGCACTAAGTATGGAAGTCAAAATAGGGGGCCCAGCCAGAGGAGGCGGGGAAACTGGGGGGCACGGGAAAAGGTACAAAACCAAAATAAAAAGGGGGGGTAGGAGGGGGACCCCATAGGGGAGGGGAGCTATGAGATAGAGGAGGAGCCCTGAGTCCCCGTGACCCTGTCGGCTCCAGGCAGAGGCATCGTGTGGTGAATGAACCAAGCCCCCCAGGTCTTGTGATATGATGGGACAGTATCATTGAGCAGGGTGGTAATAAACTCCATATTGGAGATGAACCAGAGTTTATTGAGATAGGCTGTACGAGAGGGTGGGAGAGGGTCCTTCCAGTGTCGAGAGATAAGGGACTTGGCAGCATTGCAGCCGTGGACCAGCATTCTGTCATCGTGTTTGGGAAGGGTGGGCGAGGGCTTATGAAGCAGAAAAACAGCAGGGTCACGTGGGAGGCTTACAGCCAACAGCTGTTGGAGAAACACTATAACATCGTCCCAGAATGAGGCTATTACGGGGCAGGTCCACCAGATGTGCAGGATGCTTTTGCCACACGTGTGCGAATGATCTCCCAATCCTCCTCGTCCAGCGGCTCCCCAAGGTCCATCTCCCAAAGTCGTTCTGAGGTTCCCGGTCTGACTGCAGTGGCGGCAGGACTAGACGGTAGAGGGCAGAGATCAAGCCTCAGTGACCCACCGAGTGGCGGCACATACTTTCAAAGGTGGTGAGGGGGCGGAGTGAGGTGGAACGGGCTTGGGTCTGGATGAATGTGCGGGACTGGAGGAATAGAAAGAAGTGGTTTGTCGGTATTGCATATGAGTGGGCAAAGTCAGTAAAAGTCTGAGGGGCCAACGGGCCCAAAATATGAGTGATTCTTTCAATTCCCTTGCTAGACCACAGGATGGCAGAGCGATGGTCAATAATGTGTTTTTTTTTTATTATTGTGGTGGCAAAAAGGGGTGGGGTTTGGGTGTATCTAGGGCAGGACTTGGGTGGGGGCTGGACTTGTCTGTCCAGATCTCCCATAGCCAAATATTGGAAGTAATTTGGTAAAATATTAGTAGTTCTGATGTTTGCTTTTAAGTTTATTGGTCATTATAACTGCAGTGAAATTCCAGTGTCCCTGAAACAANTTACACCATTGTTTCTGACTACATGGAGGTTACCAGAGGACGAGTTCCTTCTTAAAGAGTTTTGCAGACTTTTTAAAACGATTTTAATCCTGTTTGTGTTTTCTGTAGACAAATAAACTGTTTTCTTTTATTTTAATAAGTGAAGATTGTTTATAGTGCACCAGCGTCTGCAACCTGCAGGAAGTATGTACAAATATGTCACCCAGATTACATTTGCTTAGATCGATTAAAAGATTAGCTGTGCAGTTTTGCTATTTGAAGTTATTTACATAACAATGGGAAAGTCTAAGCAGTAATAATAACGCCATTTCAAAGTCAATAGCTCTGGTAAACCCATCCGTCCCAAACTTTCAATTCCTTAAATATTTGTGAGTGACTAAAAACAGTCATTTGCTTTTGGAAATGCTTAGGACCATAAAAATAATCCAATGGGCTGCGAAAAGCATTAAGGAAATAATAGTTATATAGCTTAGTAATCAATGTTATGCTCCCTTTCAGTGTCAGCTAAATGCTGATTGGTTGCTGAGCTCTCAAGTGCACATTTTGGGGCGAGAGACAGATAATTTTAACAGTTTTATTTGGTTTGCAGCAGTGTATTTAGACTTAAGAGTTATAGCTGAGACTGAACACACAAGTGGCCATTCCCTCTTGGTGTACAGTGTGTGTGTGTGTGTGTGTGTGTGTGTGTGCCCATGAAGACTTCTCTGTTCCCCAGAGAGAGGGAGCACTCATACTGTACACTAAGAGGGAACGTCCACTTGTGTGCTCTGCTCTTGAGTCAGAAAATGAAATATACATTGTTGGTTGTGCCAGTGGGAGTGAATAGAAAGTGAACATACAAATGTCTAGATAGTGTATATGAATAAAGCCCTAAATCTACAGTAAAGGTTATGGGAAATATTTATAAATTCACCTGTCACGCCTGTATTTCCATGTTTATTTTACAAAAGTAAAAAAATTCATTCAATTTGATACTTAATAAAAACTATGAAGTTCAACAGCCAAACCAAGGTCCACACACACTAATATGAACTTTAAGATTATTATTATTATTACTAGTAGTAGTAGTAGCAGCAGCAGTAGTAGTACTAGTGGAAAGTATTAAGGCAATTACATGATCTTGCATAGTGACTCTATCTTACTGTTTTGTTTGTGGAGAACTAGGATGTTATATGTACTGGGTGGCTGTCACTAGGATGCTCACAACAATGGGTAGTGCTCACAAGCATGTCTTTTGTACTGGTGAGAGTATAAAAGGAAGGTCTCTGCCAGTGATGAGCGGGTTCGGATTCTTGGAATCCGACCCACCCGAANTTTGGGGATCCGANTGCCAAGCCGAGCGGCTCGGCACTCTCCCGCCCGTTCGCGAGCGTCGCTGACGTCGAACGTCAGCGACATCGCGTCGGATTTATGACGTCGGATCCGGCGCCTTTTTTT
>JABWIB010002377.1:55046-82959 GCA_016617825.1 Platyplectrum ornatum | reverse complement strand
TTAAAGTAAATCTATTACTACTATTTTGTATGTAAGAATTCATTATAAAATGTTTTCATTAAATAAAAAGTTTCATAATTTTAGGGTGATTTTATTTATTATGTGCCTCCTCTACAATTCAACGTAAGTGTGTGAAGGNGTAAAGTGGGCACGTCTCTGGAAGTCTGTCATAATAATTAACACAACTCTATTCCAGTGATATAAAGTTATAATCAAAACGGTGATGCCATGATATAACAAAAGATAACATCTGTAAAATGTTATCCACACACTTTGGCATCAGTGCTGGAACATCAGTAGGTGACAATAAATAGATGTAATCAACCAAATAAGGCTGAAGGGTGAAATAATGGGAAGGAAGCATCAATCACTTAAATTCTCCCAACGTGGCGTACATTAATAATAGCACAATGGGTTAAATCTTATAGGTAAAAAGCAGGCTTACATCATACATATTCAATAGTTTATCTTTTAAAAATGAAATGAGTCAGTCTTGCAGCAATTGGACTATGACCTGTAAACCACGTACAGATGTTTTAAGGAGGGACTGTGACTAACGGCAGAAATGAAAATGACCTGGTTCTTGTATGTCTTCATATTGGCCTAGAAAGAGGTCATCAGATGGGGTACTCGCTTCCAAAAAGAGACATTACAGAT
Organism: Platyplectrum ornatum; assembly: GCA_016617825.1. Classification (NCBI taxonomy): domain Eukaryota; kingdom Metazoa; phylum Chordata; class Amphibia; order Anura; family Limnodynastidae; genus Platyplectrum; species Platyplectrum ornatum. Next base: position 82,302 of record JABWIB010002377.1, on the reverse strand, counting down.
GGATCAAATGAGTAAAGCAGAAACAATTGAAAAATGATTATTTTTATTTCAAAGTTTACAATAACTTCAAAAGAAAATCAGAACACATTGCACAAATTTCCAGCATTTCCCCCCCAAACCCCTTCATTCAAATATTCCCTTCATTTGTTAAACACGAGAAAAGAAAAGTACAACTAACAAAGAGCATATTGAATTATGATGTACACAGATGTTTAGATTATTCTGTTTGTCATTATATAGAAATACAATTGTTCTGCATAAAGGTCTGACCGATGCCGCTTCAGACACAGTTAGGGCTTCACTTATAAATGCAATATTAATACAATAAAGTGCACAATTGGTTTTCTCTACTTCAAGGATTTTTTTCTACTGCAGAGGATACAGAAAAGTGGAATCCATTCCGGAAGTAATATGGTACTGTATCCAGACATCCGAGATAGAAGCCATCTGATCTCAGACGTTCCCTGTACCTACCCCACCAATCAAATACCCACTTTGTGGGTGTCTGGATACAGTCCATGTAGCCCTTAACAATAAGCATATTTATATGAAACATATTCATTAGCGGCAAGCAGAAAGTTTAAACATATACATGCCAATGCTTCATTTTTCCCTAGCAGGAAACCAAGACGACATGCTCCTAGGATCCCAAACCTGTGTATTGAATTAACACAACAATCCGGGTAATTGTAAGGCATGAGGGCCAAGCCAAAATGACAGCATTTCATTGAATATAGTGTCCTCATGTAATACGGTGGCAGACTGCATTGGAAGTACATGTTACTCCTGAACAGTTGGCAAGTATATGTCAAATCTTACGCTGCATCTAAAATACTGTGTAGCATTAAATCAAAACATTGACGACAAACAAGTAATACACCTTCAACATACATTATCATACCTAGAGCAGCCTACATATTCCCCCCCTAAACTATGTAATCGTATCTCCAGCACAAGTACCATTTAATTATTTTCATTTTCCAACTTGTCATGCAGAGCTAAATGTCTCTTAGTAACAACCTTGCCTACAGCAATGTAAGAGGACTGACGGACAAGGCAGATAGATATCTCCCATTTCAACTGCAGTAAGACTATGGAGACCTTAGTCAAGTGACCATCTCAGTGGTCATAAGAATACAGTACTGGCTTTTAGTGTTATGTAAAAGAGGTAAGAGTGGTACACACTACAACACAGTCATCCGATTATTATGCCAATCACATGAGAATCAACAGATTAGTACAATATCTTATTGTAGTGTGTACCCTCTTAAACACATTTTATCTCCAGCAGTTTCACAACATCATATGGAAGGGCACAGGAATTGTCTGCAATTTGTCAAGTGGAAACATACTGCTCATCAATTTACTACATATTGTGCTTAACAGGAGAATGAGAACTTACAAAAAACAACATACAAAAGAAAAGGTATAAAATATCCTACATATATTCTAATGGAGTAAAATACAGACCCATTGTTCTATCCAATTCCTGTATAAAGAAAAAGGGTCATGTATAACAAATGTAAAGAGTAATTATCTTCTACACACGATCCTTTACCCCTAGTGTCTGTTTCAGCATAAGAACTGCTACGAATAGTACATGCATTGCACAATATCATAAAAAACATGGAGGAAAAAAGTAACAGAGGTCAAACAAAGTAATTTAAAATACAATGAAAACCTCTTGATAATCTAATACTCAGGCCCTCTTGTCGGTCTTCACTGCAAAAGTTTGATTATTAAAACAAACATCTGATTCATTCTTACACTGAAATTAAGGGCTTTTAGAGTTTTCTTTATATCCAATTTAGCAGAATCTATAGAATAAATTCATATGGGCACAATACAAGGGACCTATATAAAGACTTCTGTTCTATTGTAAAGCCATTAAAGAGCAAGATCCTACATATTATACTACACATCATACCCAACACAAAGAAACAGCATAAAGACAAAGGCTCATATATGGTTTTATACTTCAACACTGTATTATCATCACATAAGATTTGATATTTCATATGAAAAATATTACGCACAGGATCTAGAGACGGGTAAGTCACGCCCCACAGAAGGAAAGCTCCGGGTACTGAAACTAGGGCCATGCTCTGGTTTCTGCTAGTCCCAGTTCTAGGCATGCGCAGTGCAATCAGTTGCGGATGTAACTTGCCTGTCATTAAGTCTGGATCCAGTCCGATGTTCCTTTAAAATATCCTAATTCCATAATAAGAAAACTAGCCAATTGTGGCATTTGTGTAACACAGTTTGCTGCTATCATCTGTACTATACTAAGATAATGATAATAGTATCTTATGTCATGTTACAAGGCATTTATCATCTTTTAGGCATAGTGCGCTTCTTGGCTCTTATTATGAAGTTGTTGAGTTAGACNGCTGCATTGGTGTATGATAATATGTTACATTATAACCCAATGTCCACTCAAATTAATTGGCTACACATTCTGTGCTGTAAGAAGCATGGCTGTTTAGTAAATATGAACCCTCATGTCGCCTGCCTGTTTTAGACATGTAATTAAATACAGAGCTATAGATGGGCGACCTGACTTACTGCTCCTACACTAATCCTCATATCAGTTACCAGAGGATGCACTTGGATGCCTTCTATGAACAGCCAGGGATGNATATCCGGATGTATTTACAGCCCTTGTTGATATGAGATGGCACTGTCATGACCCTTTTCAGACTACTAGTTGGCATCGTCTGGAAACAGAGAGAAGCAGGTGGCTGGTAACAAGAGATGGCAGGTCATGGTCCCATACTAACACATTTCAGTCTGTCCATTAAAAGAAAACGTTGCAATCACTCCTGACCACCATAGTCTGTCCTGGATACAAACGTGCTCCTTTCCACTTTTGGCCTCAAGTGATTTAACAGTGTACGGAATACAAAACATGACAAAGACTTTGTTATAGGTAGAAAAATAAAAACGTGCAGATCCAAACTGGTTGTATTATGGGAGCCACAATAGAATATACTTGTTGACACTAGCGTGTCATAAAAGGCCGCACCATGTGTTATTTCCTGTTGTACAGACAGTACATACATGGATAATTAATTGTAAGCGGAATTTCCCTTCGGGGTGCACGATTGTTGATCCAGTGTAACAAAATCAATTATAGGACAAGCGAAAGGGGAACAACTTCAAAACATCAGCACTCCCATTCTGTATAAATTGACAATATACCTCAGAAGAAAAACAAAAAAAAAATGGGAGCCATATCCAGACTATGGTAATTGCTGCATTTGATGATCTATGGCTTATGAATTGTGCACATTTCTAGACCACTCCCCCTGCGAGTATGGGATTCTGCATGTACACGCCTATCTTAAACTTCCAATACAGCTCTTTTTGAAGCCAGCCTTTACTGTACAACTACATTCCTTCACATGCCAACAGTGCATACTAACAGTATGTACACCCCTCTACGCACACCTCCAAATGGACATTTATGGAAGACTGGATCCTATAGATAGAAAATTTGTAGTTCTCAACAAGCTTTAGAATAGCCATTTTCTGGTCCATGTAGTGTAATTAATAAAGACAAAGTAAAAAAACCCACAGCGAAATGATATATTTGGTCCCAATAGTGCAATCAATATTCAATACGAATATGTAATGGCTCTTCCGTTTGGCAACCAATTCCCTAACTGATGTAAGATAATTACATAAGACTAAAACAGGACTGGAATTTGCCATCACACAGACAAAAAATCATGTGCTTTAGGTAAAATGACCTTGAATCTAAAACAAAAAAAAAAAAAACACCCACAATTGTAACAGCAATATCCAATCTGATCCTTGGCATGTCAAATACTTTTGCTAAACAGGGACCAGGACACAAACAAAAACCTAAAAGATAAGCCAATACAAGACAGACTCCATGAATCACAGCTGTTCCTTGCACATGCTGCTCTATGAGAATAAAACACATTCTCTGATTATACTGCTTGTGCAGGGCTGGGTTGTGAGGTCATGGTGCTGTCCTTTTGTCATTACATCACTGTGAAAGGAACAAGTGACATAACTTGTTTTAAAGAACTAAAAAAAGGTTCATGAAGATAAAATATAAATGATTCTATTTTCTTGGAGACATGTACCTGCATTTAGGATGGGACACAATGGCAAATGTGTCCTGTATCTATATTTACTGAGCTACAGGAATGGAAAAGAGGAGATGTCACCTATAGCAACCAACCAGATTCTAGCTCTCACTTTATTATTACATACTAGAGAATGTCAGCTAGAATCTGATTGGTTTCTATTGGCAACATCTCCATGTTTCCCTTCCTACAGCTTAGTAAACATAGCCCAGGACTGGTTTAAACTTTGGATGTAGGCCTGTGCACACAACAGCTTTTTAATGAATAACAGCAACTCCAATTGCTAAACATGTTTGGAGCAATATTGTGCAAGTGTGACCACTGAAATCATGATCCTTTCATCACATCTTTTAAACGGATTAAATTGTACGGATCAATGCCTCAATCTCCGCTAGTCAAATAAGAGAAAAAGAACAGACTGATCTGCTGAGATTGGAACGGATCTGAACGAAGGTCTGGCTGAGAAGCGAGCTCCCATGTCACTTCCCTCACAGGGGGTAGTTACATTGTCACAGACCAATCTTAAATCTTCTGTGCAGATCAGAGGACATATGGACTGCTAACCTGCCTGGAAGTCTCAAAACACTTATAGAAAATTTAAATTGACCCCCAGTCCACATAATGAAGATGTGAGAGGGGAGATTTTCTGGAAATCTTACAGAAAAAAAAGTGTGTGTAATATATTTATTTATATCTCATTTGATATTTCTTTAGGGATTAACTTGTCCACTGAACTAGCCTCTGCATCTTATGAAGGGAGATGTGATAAGGTAGAACTTGCTATGATTTGCCATCGCCCCACTATTGTGATTACAATTACACAAAACACATTAGCACTTTTTTGTCCACCTACTGGTTTTGTTGGAGTCACATTGAGAGAAATTGTTAAATACTGGGCACACAGGAAACCAGTGGAACAAAACAGCTGCACACTCCTGTATGTTCCAGTGCTGGGTCAGCCTAGGTGGTTATTCTGCGCATGCACAAGTCCTTTGCACATCCAATTCCCCTGTCAACCGTTATATTTCAAGATAACCCAAGAGAGAGGGAGGGTCTCAAAGTACACTATTAATAAGATACTTCCGGTTCCATGTTACAAGGCACCATACATTAAACAACCCTATTATGGTAAAATGTGACACCATATATTATTAAAAAGTAATCCCAGGAGCTTGCTGGCAGAAGACATCTAAATTCTCCACAAAGACTCCGCTCCTGCCCTATATAGGTCTGTTTTGGCCAGGGGTTAGTGAGTCAGTCTTAAATGTTCCAGCCAAGCACAGGGAAGGGGTCTGTCACGAGGATGTCATGGACGTGACCAAGGGCTGAGGAATGAACCAGTACATTTGTCTTCTTCTACTGTGTGTATTTCCTGTTTACACTTTATATTATCAAAACAGTAAGCAGCCCTGTTCCCCAAAGATATGGGACCAGATCAAAGCTTTAACACAATAGAGGAATGTTACATGTGGGTAAAACCATGTTGAATTTCAGGGGAGGTGTTACTGTTGCACTGTTATTAGGACTAGTAAACTGCCCCATCTAAAACTTTTACATCTCCTAGAATTCAACTTTGTTTTACCCAGGTGTAACTTTAGTGTCTTATTTTCAAGTCTGGATCTGTATGTAATCTGCATAATTCGTAGTATAATAGTCTCAACAGAATTGCTAGTACTCTCCTTAATGCCGCAGTATGTAAACTTTCCACAATTTGGACACATAGAATTTCAATTAAACATTTAGAAATTAACTGATGCTCCTTCAAAGTCTTCCACATGCTGTGAATGGTGTCCAGAATTCAGACAGTTCCTATTGCATTTTTCCAAGCTGGATCTTCTTCCAGGCTTCAGAAGCTGTAAAAATACAAGAGTCCAAGATACCAGCTACAGTGAATGTTCCCCCGATGATGGCACATACCTGTATGAACAGAAAAAGGCAAATATTATTTATTATTATAATTTTATATATTTATTATATATAAAATATATAAAAACTCATTTAAAATGGCTTCTATGACATAAGAACATAAACACTAGCTGCACTGCAAGTGCTGCAAGTTAAAAGTATATACAGCTACAGAATTTAAAGGCAAGTGTACGTCATGGCTAAACAGCTGCCGTCACAGTACAGGGAAATTTTAACAATGTCCCTGGCACCTTTATATACGACTAGCAGCAAATTACAATGCGATCAATCTCTTTACAGTACGTATTGACTTGACATTCGCCCACAAGAGCAACTAAAAGTGTAATTTATCTCTCGTGACTTTTCACAAGGCAGGCATTTAGAATGGAAAACGGAAGAATGATTTTCAAATACCAAGTAATTACTTCTTCATTTCTGCCTTCAGTTATAAGTCTTTCACTCTGCAGCAGGACCAAACTGTATATACAGTTAACAAAATATATTCAGCATGACAATGCCACTTAAAATGTCTATTACAAAACTCTCAATGTGCACACACAAATCTCATGATATAGATATATATATAGATCTATCTATCTATCTTTTCACACTAGTCCCATCATGAAAGCTATTTTCTCGGAGTTGAAAAAAAAAAAAAATTGTGAAAAGTTAAGTTAAACGTCACTGACATCATTCAAGTGCAACAACATGGGAGAACACATAAATAAATAAATAAATATCAGTATGTGGCTCTCAACCTAGCAATGATAATACTGCAGATTATAATAATGAATTCAATGGAGTAGTATTTTGCTAATATTGTTCTACCAGAAGATCATTTTCGGTTGTAAAATTAGAAACATTTTAAGATGAGATGTAAAGCTAGAACACAAACACAATATATTTGCATCTGTTTACAAAAACATCTCTGTTTCCTGGGGCAACAGCTGTTTAAAAAGCAAGTTCAGACATGCAAAATATGCGTCCAGATTCGTTTTGGTGACTGTATTCTAATTTGGTGGCTGAAATGATACTTTCTATATACATGCTGTCAAGGCATGAAGCCATAAATAGTGGCAGCTTTTAAAAAGAAAGCATTACATAGGAGTCTCTCAATGTATAACAGTTCAGAGGGGGTGGCTGGGTTTTTTCCCCCCGGTAATGAGAAATGAAGAATATCATTTGTAATGAGGAATATAATTTGTAGACTTTTGCATAAAAAAATATGAAAGATATTCTGATTTTAAGTGTTGATGTTAAGGTTCGTCTCAGTGGTCGAAGTGGAAATTTACAAGTGCTGGTATGGACATTTAGAAGAGGTGTCATAGAAACACAGAATATAATAGAAGTCAATGGAGATTTGTAGAGGGAGAAGTGCTGGAATGGCATCCCCCCGTATAAACCCCCAATCCAGCCCCGATTTGTCTTATNGTATCTCCTCCATGCATTTATAGAATTTTTGTGGAAAAAAAACAAAAACAAATATATCCACAGCATCCTCAATGAAGATATGACAGGGTGGTTTCCACAAGCCAAAAGGCCTACATTTAAAACTGAAAAAAGAAGGAGAGTAGAAATGTTATCCGTCACAACTAGATTCTAGCTCTCACTTTCTATTACATACTAGACCAGGCAAGGCAAACTGTGGCTCTCCAAGTGTCGTCAAACTACAAGTCCAAGAATGCCTGGTCAGGCAGTTAAATGATGCTGGGGGAATTGTAGTATGACAACAGTTTGTCATACTATACCTGTACTAGACAATATCATCTAAAAGCTAATTGGTTGCTAAGGCCAACATCTCCATTTGTATTTTGTGCAGTTTAGCAGCAAAGGAAGCAACATATTACAATACAACAATCATATTGGATTAATATATCAGTACTCTAAGTAAGTTAGCACAAGCTATACAACATGCTGTACCAAATCCTGAACCACAGCCAAAGTAAGTTATAATATACTTTTCATTGTTCCATGAAATGATGAAACTCTGTGACCTGTCTCATCTAAGTCGTTATCTACTTAATATATATGTGTACACACGTTGGAAGGGATGTAGATAGTACAGTAAGGCTTCAGCCCTTAAATACTATCCAGACCTCCACATCGCCATGCCTTTAAGAAACAATGGTACTGGAAACTTTCCTGTGTGATTTTACCTATGTATGGAGGAAACTATAGTGCGGGTCGCCACACACTTAAGCAATCCAGTCCGGTGCGTCAATCAACAAAAAAAAAAACAACACAGATTTAATTCCCAACATTTTTCCATCTTGTACACTTATTTAGTTGCAGAAAATACATTGATATTTGGTAACATGAGAATAAAGATGACTATTTGAATTACAGTGCAGAAGCCTAAATGAACAGGCATTATAATACAGGCTTGACACAAATAGTTAGCTTTTNTTTAAAAATATAAATATACCCAATAGTTAAATCCACAATGTTCAAAACTAAATCGTAATAGTCCTTTGCCTAAGGAAACGTACCNCCTGCAATTATATTCACCATAAAATGGCTCCACTATCCATAAACCAGCTTCAGATTTACGTGTGGCANGACATAAAATAGAATAAATTGCCCTCTGCAGGTAAATACATTCAGAATAACTGGAGTATGGTCACTGTTGGCTTGTAAGGTGTTAATCATTAGTAGATGCCCAAGTGACACACAGTCTCCGATGCACACACTGACTATTAGCAGTGACGTGGGACCTGAGCTGCCAGCACAAGTTAAGGAAAGTTTGACTGTTTTAGAGAACCAGAACACTGACTCACTATTAAAAATAACTGTTGGAGGGTTTTTTTCTTAATAAAAGTGCTAATACTTAAACTGGATTGACAGAGAGGAAAAAATATGTCTTTTCAAAATCCCAACAAGTTACTAATTTATGATGAAGGCGTATAAACAATACGTATGTGGAAGATATTAAATTACGTCAATATGAAAAGGTTAAATAGATTTCAATGAGAGCAGACTTATTATACACTTCCATGAATTAATGGAAATAAAACAGGTGGAAAACAGTCTTCAATAGTCTTGTACTAGAAATTATTAATATGTTCAGAATGCTTCCAATAATGATGCTTTTATCCTCATNATCTACCAAATAACTATTCATTGACAGAGTCTCAGTAGTGCTACAAGCTCTTTGGACTGGAACCAGAGTTTCGCATTATGTAAGCAATGTGTGTAAATTGGGTGCCTTAGGTACTTGTGTGTGGCTCTGCCTGGCTACGGAGGCAAATCTGGAGCACTTAATTAGGCATTTGGACGTGNATTACATCCAATGTCCGCACAGTAGGAGAGTATGACATGGGAGTTCAGTTGTCCGTGTTCCATACTACGAGACCTCTGTGCGTATGGGAAAATACACAGAAGTCTGGATCTGGCCCTTTATATTTAGGTTAACATTCTTATGCTTTTCTCTAAGCAATATATAAGAATATATCTCCAGAATGCTAAGTGAAATATATAGGGCCAGATTCAGATCTTTAGGCACTTATGACTTTGGCAAAACCATGTTGAATTGGCCCATAAGCTTGAAGGCAGGGCCATCTTGTCTGCATACACTAGAGTTAAAAACAAATAAAAGGTAATAAATCAGTATGCATTGCCCCAAAAAAGTATGCTATGAGTTTGNAATTCGCCTGTCCTAGGGATATTGCCAAAAGTGGGCATTCCTTGCTATATTAATATGATTTATCATATATTCCATACATCACTTGAAGNAAGGAAAATTCAGATTTGAATATATGTAGGAACCTGGAGACCTGACCAGTTTCAGACGTGTTGGGATCTCCATTCAATAAGATTTTTTTTATCACCAATAAGGCATCTCTAATCTTGGATAGTTGGCAGCTATAAAACGCTGTAGTGGATGGCCAACTTTAGTCAAAGGGTAGTGAGGACAATGGGGTACACTCAGATGTCCTTCAAAGGGTATTTAAAGGCCATTCCGATCTGAAAAGCCTGCTCATACATTAGTGTTGCATATGCAGGAGTCACATTATAAGGGTGGACCAGAACCCTCTAGTTCCAGAAATCTATTAATTCTATTCTGGTTAGAGTTCTGATGGCGTGGGACAGGACAGAGATGATATGTTAAGAGTATGGTAAGGATTGGTTACATACAATCCAGATTTCACACGTACAATCTTAAGGTTGGGGTTGTCTGTTTAACAGTACAAATTTAGGACTGGTTTATATAACCCACAGATATATACACATATCTATTCACATATCACATTTGTTTTGATACAGTCGCTAAAAAATAAAATAACTNAGTGACTAAACAGACAAGTGGGTCAGAATTCCCGGTTGAAGTGTTGATCTATGATTTCTAGAAATAGTGTCCAGAATATGAACCCCACCCTGCCGCTTATGTTTTGTCCAAAGATGATGCCATAAGCTGCTTACTACAAATTTAGAAGCAAACAGCTGACACTGATATCCGCCAACCCACACAAAATACCAGGAGGCGTCACCATACAGCCTACACATCATGGGCTTGCAGTACATTGGCATTGGCCTTAATGAAAAAAAAATGTAGGCAACATACTAAACATTAAACAGTACATCAGAACCTACATTGGTTTTCAGTTATTTTCCTTGTCATTACAGTTCATAGTAAACATAATATAGGATTGGATCCAGCCATCCACAAAGAGGGATGGGGATAGATCAGAAATCCGATAGAGTGCANTGCTTATCATGACCTTACTACACCAATACATTTACTCTCCCACTAGCACTCGCCCAGACATTGGTAACTTNTGAATTTGGGTTTAGCAGATATAAAGACTGCTTCCTTGGCTATAGGTAAGAACGAATTACCCCACATAGATGCGTAACGAGTACAGAGCGGCATTATTCCTCTGTATAATGATATTTTCTCATCACAGTTCTATATGGTTCTAGGATAAATGTGTATTGTGTATTCTCCACATAAAAGGTTTCAGAGTACATACAGCTAGAGAATATATCTTACTACGTTGAACAGGGCCAAATTCTTGTATAAAGTACCAGTATCTCTTTCACATGTGGCATTCCTTGTGAAAAGTGCGCAAAAATACCCAATTATATAAGTTACTATTTACCATAGCTCAATTCTAAAGTCTACAAACACACAATTCNTTTTAATAAAGGCCATCATTGTGGGCAGGAATTTGTTATCTTTCCATTAAATGTAGAAGGTGTGAAATTTCCCAGTCTTTCATATACTTCATGGTGAAATTCCCTTCCTCCAGCCTTGTAGGAAGCAGTTAATGCTATGTAAACATGCTGTTCTTTTTCACAGTACAGTGCACTCAAACACAGGCCTCTTTAATATGTCACATTCCGAGAATTTCCTTTTACATCAAAGTAGTAATGCATATAGCTTGTAATATCAGCTCTTGTAACGTGCTCCAGCAATCCGCTTTATCATATGATACCAGGTCTGTGTGGCCATAGATCATGGACTGGTAGATGGAAAGAGTGGCTCACATATGGATAGCCTGTCATTAGGAACATTAATGCAATTTCAACTAATATAGATATTATAATAGATTTTTCTCTTATCTTGCTCTTGGTTTTCCCAAAAAAAAAATCAATAATAAATAACGTTATAAAACCAACATGACTTATAATTAATACATGTATAATGAAAGAATGTTATGGTTATGTGGTGCAGGTAACAGTGCTCCAATAAATGCAAATAACTCCTATGAGGTCGGATAGCTATGGGGCTTTTCTCAGTGGTGTTTTAGAATATGGTCTTATTGCATCCATGACGGACGGCAGCCCTGTGTTATTTTGTTGAAGTGCAGNTTTAGTAAATACATGCATATATACACTGTGCGGCTACATGTTAGTTCACAAAAGACTGCAGATGCTCCTTTTAGAAAGGACTCAAAACAGCCTGAAATCAAAGCGGACAATGGAAGTGTGAGAAAGAGCAATCACATCAGTTCTCAGGCCCAGCCCACAGATACCGTGTCCAGCACACAGCAGTGGCTGGACTGACAGACATGACAGGAGCATAGGAGACTGGCCTGATAACACTGCAGGCTGCTTTATGCTTACCTCATTACACTCCTGGGCCTAAATGTACTAGTCTGTGNCATTGGCAAAGNGGATGTTTTAACTCNGTTTCATTTTACATANTGGAAGATGCNAGCCTGATTTTGGACATCTTGCTATGGGCACGTTTGCAATCAGTTTAGTAAATGTAGGCCCTGACATCTTCCTGCACACTGCATAAAGAGATCGAAAGACGACAAGCTACACAACTAGTTATTTATCCCTTTTTTCTTTAAGATTCTGAAACATTGAGAGCCTCAGACTTCCTGGTCTATTCATCACTGCCCTGGAGGACACCCCATGGCCCTTATTCATCCCTGCACACAAACTTCAGATCAGCACTGATCATTACAAGGTATGAATATCATCTCCTACTTTCAGTGGCAGGAGATGAATAGGAGATGAATGCTGGAGGATAAACAGATGTGTCTTCTCTACCGGTTTTACCACCATGCTTGCTCCGCCAGTGTCACTCTGGGCATCAAATCACTAGAGATCATAGCGACCTGGCACTGGGTCACTTTAAACTTGATATTGTATTGAGGAGAGAAACACAAAAAAGAAAAAACCCCAAATATGTAAAGGACAACTTACATTGTATAAATAAAACTACTGTATTTAATAGTTATTATGCTATTTGGTTGCAGGTCGATCAGATTTTAGTGGGGAACCTACTAAACTAATTAATTAGTCCACTGTCTAATAACAGTAGAGTAGAGGGAGGGGTATGGGTGAAGAAAAGAACTAAGGAAAGGGTAATGAAGAGAGAATGGGATTGGTCAGTGGTACCAGACTTGATTCCATATAAAGTTACTGGTACACACCAGAAAAAGGTTGAGAACCACTGCCCTAGGACATCCAAACATAGGGGGCAAACGCTATAAACTACACAATGGAGCAGCCAGGTTGNATGGTAAAAGTGCTCATGTATGATCCAGTCATGTAGCAGTGTTACTTTCAAAACGAAGATCATTCTAACAAAAAATCAAGTCTGCCAATCAAGTTGGATAGCGAAGTATTTGTAAATCAGGTAGACAAATGTTGAGGAATTTGGTACCATGTCTGCAGAGGCACGATGTAAGGAGTGCTTAACATATATGAAACATTTGAGAATCAACAATTTGGATACTAGGTTATAGAAAGTAAATCAATATGTATGTGCTCCAAAAATAATCTACATGCAGTCACAAAAAACGAAACCTGGGACCATTGTGCTTGCCATGTTTCAATATGAGAGAAACTACTCCCAGCAATATTCACNGAAGTCCTAACTATTCATACAAAATAGTATTAGTAATAGTATAAGTCAAAATCATTTATCTCAGATATTTATATAACATGAACAGAATCTATTAAACAGCACAGCGGTGCGAGTCAGCCGTTTACTGCATTTTTTAAAATGACATAGAGCCCATTCTCTTTTTCCTAGTAGTGGACAGCATGTCTGACAAAGCCGGAGAAGCCCTTCTGCTTTGTGTTCGGGTTTCTTTGTTTCCCGTTACATTTAACAGAGACCTACAAAAAGGTCCTTAGCCCTGCTTAGAAATTCCTTGATGGCTTGTTTATAACCCCCTTTTCCTCTTACCCCTCAGCTCTCCTTAATGACCGAGTGACATGTGAATGGGGGGGGATGTGCTGCTGGTCTCGTGGACTGAACAAGAGATGGTGAATGAGTCGGCAGTCTGAACAGCAGGTGCTTCTCCACAACCCCCGCCACCTGATCACTCAGCTCTAATAATCCACGCACCATCTGGAGGCTGGAGGAGCGCTATCCTCTCTCACACTGACAGTTCACATACTAAACACAAAGTGGATCATTGGCAGATGGAGCTTTACACGACCACAGTTGTACATGATGGCGCCTATTAACTTCACACTGACTTTGACTTTGTAAAACGGGATGTGGCTACAATAGGAAACTAAACAAACAGACTCATGGGAAGCAAACTAATTGACAGGATCACTAGGTCACCAGAGCTCCATGCTGCAAAAAGCAGCAAACAAAATAACATTTATACCGTAGTAATACGTGTTAAAACCTGAACAAAATATTATATAANATGGGAAAACTTCTTAGATTTTTACGGCAAAAAAATAAATATAAAAACAATAATAAAAACAATTATAGCAGCATGGATATTCTGTAAATCTCNGCTGCATGATTTCTGTTGTGTATTATTTTAGGAGAATACAAAATCATTCTGGCACAGAACTTGTAAAAGTGAAAGACTGATTATTGATCCTTGTTGCCAACTGAATGTGCCAATGAGAATAACAACAACAACAACTACTACTGTTGTGACTGTTTTCTNCTTTTGGGAAGATTTCTATTTAACAAAATAAGTGTGTTCAGATTGGATGTCCACGCGCATGAGCATGTAGATAGCAAAACGCAACNCTCTTTAATCACACAAGTATGAATCTGGTCAGATGTCCATTAAGTAGTCTGCAGGAAAGACATGTGACAATCACACATTAGATGGATAAAGGACAGCTAAGGTCCATTTTTATGTTAAGAAAATAATATCCCGTTCACATAGACTACCCTGGTAAATCTGTTTTTAACGAGCAGGGTTGTTACCTGTGGATCTGAATTACCCTGGTAATTAACCCTGTTCACAGTGCTGAATTTCCCTGGTAATTCACAATTTATACCCCGTTCACATAAACTACCCTGGTAATTACACNNTTCACAATGAACCAGGGTAGTTATTAGTAATTTTAGTGCTGTTCACAATGAGCACNTTACCCGNGTAGTTCAGCCAACCCNGGAAATTGACTGAATTACCCGGGTAATAGACTTTTTTGTGAACGGGNNATAAGTGTGGCATCTGGATGATGGAAGTTCTAAGACCAAAACCAATTAAACCAATGATTGTTGCTTACCTCCCTTTGGTTTTACAAAGGACACAGTTAGCACTATACAGCCTTTTATACTTCTATAAAGTTGCACAAAACACGTTAGCTGGCCCTTAAAAATCCCCTAGTCTCTCCTACTAGCACACTGCAGTTTTAAATCTTTGGTGTGTAGGAGTATAAAATTACCAAACAGTTTTGGGCCACTTAGTTAAGGCAAGGTCAGTTCTAGATAGGCCTGTGCATGCAAACAAGAAGACTGTCGATGTAAAGGACTTGCTGATTTAACATTTAACATGTTTTTTGACAGCAAAGACAGCTGTTATTCGAAAGAGCAACATAATATGCTGCCACTAAACAGTTACCGAATTAGAAAACTATATATTGTCTAGAAGTCTCCATTATCCAGGTATTCTCTAAAGAGCCTAGCTGTAGTTTACATACATTGCTATTGTCCAAAACTTGCAATTAAAAACCAGAAACTTACCCCCTACTCATAATCTGAACCCCCCAATTATAAAATTATCCCAATGCAAACACAGATGGATACTCTGGTTTATCTGGTTTATTTGTATATATAACCATCGTCAAAATGATTCTTACTCAGACCTGCTGTGTGTTTACTTGTGGGCTCCTGGGTGCATGGTACGTGGGTGGGGAAAGTGGCTTTAATGAGAGAATGAAGTAAGCCCAAGCCATCTATAGCTTCAGTTTTACTTATTAACTTTTTTTCTTTTAGTTGGCATCATGCAGAAACTGAAATCATAAAACTCCTATTTTAGAAACATTGCTCCATGACGTAATCACAGGGCTCTTTATTTCCTGAAATAACATTACTGGGATCTGTCCCAACCAAAAGGTTTCCTATGGCTCCAACTAGTATGATCATACACTTAAAATATGGCACACTAAAAAATAACTTTGTATGCCCACTTTCACCACAGTGATGCTTTCTTTCTACAGATCTCTAATGGAGTTTGGCAAGCTAGTTGTGATGGAAACATCAGGTTAACGCTGAATGATGTTTTTTTTACCTTAATTGTTCATATGTTCCTTTCTAAGACAAAGTCATTTAATATAGCAGACTTTCCACTTACAATAAATACACAACAATAACAATATACATACTTACAGCTTTAAGCAAATATTAATGATCCTGCAGGCAAATACGTTTATTGAGTATAAATCTGAAAATGACCTCTTAAAATAAATGTACTAAATTGCGGGATTGGAAAACTGGGGAGTTTAGTAAATTTAGGCCCTGATATAAACAGTTGCCTAGTGACAAGTTAAGAAGAGAATAATAGATGTTTGATAAAATGTCAATACCCTCAAACATACGCAATATATTTTTAAATGCATACATATATATACACACATACATATACACACACACACACGTTATTTTTGTTCAGTACTCACCGTGGTTATAAACCGATACATGGGTTGCCGCCTCTCTGTGTATTTNCCCTAGTCTCTCCTACTAGCACACTGCAGTTTTAAATCTTTGGTGTGTAGGAGTATAAAATTACCAAACAGTTTTGGGCCACTTAGTTAAGGCAAGGTCAGTTCTAGATAGGCCTGTGCATGCAAACAAGAAGACTGTCGATGTAAAGGACTTGCTGATTTAACATTTAACATGTTTTTTGACAGCAAAGACAGCTGTTATTCGAAAGAGCAACATAATATGCTGCCACTAAACAGTTACCGAATTAGAAAACTATATATTGTCTAGAAGTCTCCATTATCCAGGTATTCTCTAAAGAGCCTAGCTGTAGTTTACATACATTGCTATTGTCCAAAACTTGCAATTAAAAACCAGAAACTTACCCCCTACTCATAATCTGAACCCCCCAATTATAAAATTATCCCAATGCAAACACAGATGGATACTCTGGTTTATCTGGTTTATTTGTATATATAACCATCGTCAAAATGATTCTTACTCAGACCTGCTGTGTGTTTACTTGTGGGCTCCTGGGTGCATGGTACGTGGGTGGGGAAAGTGGCTTTAATGAGAGAATGAAGTAAGCCCAAGCCATCTATAGCTTCAGTTTTACTTATTAACTTTTTTTCTTTTAGTTGGCATCATGCAGAAACTGAAATCATAAAACTCCTATTTTAGAAACATTGCTCCATGACGTAATCACAGGGCTCTTTATTTCCTGAAATAACATTACTGGGATCTGTCCCAACCAAAAGGTTTCCTATGGCTCCAACTAGTATGATCATACACTTAAAATATGGCACACTAAAAAATAACTTTGTATGCCCACTTTCACCACAGTGATGCTTTCTTTCTACAGATCTCTAATGGAGTTTGGCAAGCTAGTTGTGATGGAAACATCAGGTTAACGCTGAATGATGTTTTTTTTACCTTAATTGTTCATATGTTCCTTTCTAAGACAAAGTCATTTAATATAGCAGACTTTCCACTTACAATAAATACACAACAATAACAATATACATACTTACAGCTTTAAGCAAATATTAATGATCCTGCAGGCAAATACGTTTATTGAGTATAAATCTGAAAATGACCTCTTAAAATAAATGTACTAAATTGCGGGATTGGAAAACTGGGGAGTTTAGTAAATTTAGGCCCTGATATAAACAGTTGCCTAGTGACAAGTTAAGAAGAGAATAATAGATGTTTGATAAAATGTCAATACCCTCAAACATACGCAATATATTTTTAAATGCATACATATATATATACACACATACATACACACACACAAACACACATACATATACACACACACACACGTTATTTTTGTTCAGTACTCACCGTGGTTATAAACCGATACATGGGTTGCCGCCTCTCTGTGTATTTCACTGTGATGGGGCTGAGGTCATACCGAAACCAAATAGCAGGAATAATTCGGCCTGTGTGGCTGTAGGCTACATATTCCTAAACAATTAACAGAAGGAACATTTTGAAATAAACTCAGTTTGCGCTTANTAGCAGATGCTATTGGCCAATACATTTTTTAGGCAGTAAACAGTAAGGGGAAAAAAATAAGTGGCCCAATCTCCAGTCATGTGGCTTCTGCCTATATGCACAAAACTAAAAACCAACCATAGCACTTATTTTTGGGGTAGGGCCTATGGCCACAAAAATGTGTGGTGTGTACCCAGGTTTACTTATTGCACATTCATACTCATTTGCTCAATTCATGACTAATAAAAGCATTTTTTCTGTAAATGAAGTGTGTGTGTGTGTGTATGTGTGTGTGTATGTGTGTGTGTATGTGTATGTGTATGTGTAGATATATATATATATATATAGATATATATATATATATATAGATATATATATATATAGAGAGATATATATATAGAGATATATATATATATATAGAGATATATATATAGAGATATATATATATATATATAGAGAGATATATATATATATATATATATATATATAGGTCATTGGATGCTGCAGCATCATCCATTTCATAGGGAGAGGAAGGGGGCGGCATTTGTAGCACATGGTACCGTAGTGTTATTTTATTTTAGCGTAGAGCTTGTTTTCGTGGTGTTTAGTGTAGCAAAAGGCTGGAGGAACAGTGATTAGACAGGGCTTAATGTAGATAGTTTATGAGAAAATAGGGTATGGCTTATTATAGGAGTAGGCCTAATTATCGGGGGAAACATGGTAGCCACTTTACATAGAGAAAGAATAGCAATAAACGATATAATGTGGTATATAAATAGCAGAGGCCTTCTATGGTTATCGGAGCATTATTACATTACTCTTCAGCTATGTAACTATTATGGAATTCTTTATTTTCTTTCAGATGTCTGACTTTTCGCCTCCCTTATGCTGGCAACATCTTCCTTGTGTGTCGTTTAATAGACCTTACATCACCCAACTCTCAGGCTTCGTTTTGCAGACATGCTTACCTTATTAGCTACTGTGTACTGATACGAAAACTTCTGTTTGCCACTCAAGTCCTCATATACAGTTGGTACTATCTTTAAGATATAATCGTGCGAGGCGAGAGCTGCAGAAATAGGGAATGAAAGTGAAAAGCATTAATAAGAATGCAAGACAGGTGCGCATTATGTTGCTGAGCACTNTATTTACACAGTTTGTATATGTAAAAAAGTAAAATATGAAAGCTCATCATTAGAAGGCATTGAATCTTGTATATAACCATTGTTTACAACTAAGCAATCAAGCAGACGCTTGCATTCACTGGCGTGGTTGTTGCAGTACACATGGTCCACTGTACCACTGTAGTAAATATATCCCTAAGAGCTGTATTGATTCAGCAGTGTANAATGGAGACGCTGCCCTTAGCAACCAATCAGTATAGCCGATATTCTCTTGTATAAAATAGGGAAATCTAGAATCTGATTGCCATGGGCACCATNTCCACAGTTAAGTAAACCTAGTCCTTTGTTGCTTAAATAAAAACGGATTGCTGTCACAAACAAAGCAAGCTGGGAAATGTGCATCATTTAGTAGGGCAGCANCCTTTACATGTTCTCCAACAACCGCAAGTACTGTCAAAAGTCTTATATGTTCTGCAACATTGTGAATTGTACATACACACAACATTCTCATATATTTAAGGACCATTTGATTCTACTGAACTCATACATCACATGACTGAAGAGTTATGCTGGTTTACCAGATTATTTCCTTACCTCGATTATTCATAAAATGGACCATATATATTAAAGAATGTTTGTCCCAGCAATATATGAAAAGCATTTTTATATCTTTTCCCTGCAAAAAGTAATAATCTTAACTTGTAAATTCTCAAGGAAATGGTACATACGGTTAGANGAGAGCCTGTCTGCTCCTGCCAGAGCATTGAATGCACCATGAACATTTGTAACCTGTAAAGAAATAAAACGAGGGAATGTTTAGTAAGAATACAGATTAAGCAAGTAGTATGTCCTTTACTAATACATTACAGGTGCAGTAGTATGTTAATGCATCAGGTGAAAGAATGTAACCTGTTTATTTGTAACACGTGCTAATGGCCAATGCAAACAGAGGCCTCTTCTAGAACTGTATACAGGCAATATACAAGTACCTTAGTGCTGAACACATTTTCTCAATCCCCTGTCACACTCCTCACAATAGGACCAGATTCAGACTTTAGGCACTATTGAATTACTCACAATATACTCAAGAGTGGGTAAAACCATGTTGAGTTGCAGAGGAGGTAAAATGAATGTCAGCGTTTGCATGCAGGGAGAATACTTTATTGTTGCATTTCGCACACAGATACTGACCAGTGTTACTGTTACACTTAGTGTGGGTGGTCCGAATACATCTATCAGCGGCACTTCCGTGTAACAGCTCGTGACTTCAATGTAGTGGTTCTATTCTGTTTCTGTCCCCAAGTGAAACTTTATATGGATATGACATGTCCGATATAGCTTGCTTTTAAAAGATATTTATATCGCCACAAGAATTCCATTGAAAGTGGCGAGCTGCTACATGGAAGTGCCGATGATTGCTGTATTGCAGTTTTAATTTTATTTTAGGTCTTAAAAAATATCCATCAATCTTTTTCAGACTAGCATCATTTAAATGAGCCAAGATAAAATATGTCAATGTAATGGCTGTAAATCCAACAATGAGACACAGGACACACTTAACAGGCACACCTCTGTGCAGTTGCCAGAAGGTTAATACAGGTGCCTTCCTACGCAAGACATCATATAGCATCTTAAATTGGTGCACAGCCAATCTTTCCGCAATGACCATGTGCTGTCTGGGAGTGTTCCTGGGTGGGTAAAACAGTTAGATAATTCACATGGCACAATGAACAACCACTGAGTTAGGTCATGCATTGAGCTCATCCAGTACAGACAGAACAAAGCAGGCTCACATATTACTTATCCCTACTGATGCAAGAGGTGGATCATTTTACTGGATGTCAAAATGCACCTTTTATTAAAATGTCTTACCACATCCTTAAAAAGCTGGTGCCAGCATTGTTCTAGTGATTTCATTGCTTCAGGCGATTTGAAAACATAAACGCAACTATTTCTTTAAATGAACAGCAATTTAAAAGTATTGTTCTAAGGAAACCATTAGAAAGAGACCATGCAAGATTAATATAAAAGTAGCCAATACAGTTACTATTAATAATCTTACGAATAATAATAATAATAGACTGGATCCAGACTTCTGTATGTGTTGTTTCTAGGCTTACGATTACAAGTTGTATCCTCTACACTCTTAATCATTTCACAAAAGTGGTGGCAATTTAAATGGCGGCAGCTATAATACTATCATAACGGAAAGGCAATTTTGCCATTAAAACTAAAACCATAAAAAAAATGTTATTATACTTTAGCTTTCATGTATACTTTTTAAAGCACATTTAGCATTTGCCTGATTTGTCAATCATATTTTCTGATACAACATTGTGATGTGCTAAACAGCGGATGAGGCAAATTGTCTCATAACTTACTTGTAACGTATCACCAAAGCTCAGCTTGTGGATAAAGTGGCTCATATCGGGATTCAGTGGTTGAGCTGTGGCACTGTGTGTGGACACATGGAAATTTCCAGGCACCTAAACAAATACACAATTAGCTCATAGATCCACACATTTCTTCAAAAATGACATCACTGCCGCAGATACGATTATTCATTTGACATCTTTATTTTTTCAATTGTAATTATGGCCAGCGTACATTCTTCCTTTTTACCAATTTAGGACAAACTATTTTACAACCAAAATATTATAAACGGACCAGTCTCTGAAGATTTATAACATATGGATACTAACACAGTAGACTGCAATAGCTTTCTCTCTACAGTTGAAAGTACCGTGTTTGCATTCACTTCTGTTAGCAAACACACAAAGTTGGCACTGCTACAGACACTCCATGCTGTTATATAAGACAGTAATTGCTTCAACAGGGCGTTGTGAATTGTGTTTATTTATCCCACCCATATTATACCATGTGCTTTCATACAAACCATATACATACTGCATGTACTCAAACTTAATTAGGTGTCCCACGCATGTCATTAAATGCAATCATAAAACATCTTAAAACTGTGAATACAGAAAGTGCGGCTGATCTAGAGGCGCACACAACGATACCGCTTTAAGACTATGCAAGTACAGCACATTGCATAAAGAAATAAAGCAGCCACAGAAACATATACGCTGCACGTGTGTAGGATAGAATACTATAATGAAATAAAAAGAACCATATGAATACCATCTGCCTAAATGAAATTGAGAGCTAAAAGATCTCCAAATCAAAATACTACAATAGCAGCGGCTTGAGTACACAATCATGCCTGAAATGTTGCCCATAGAAGCCAATCAGATTCCCTAGTATGTGATAGGAAACAGATCTATGGCACTAAATCAGTTGCCATTTAAGCCAAGTGTTTCTCATCACTTTTGTGTACCTTATTTATAGTGAAGCGTCCTTCAAACTGACAGCCATTGCCATTATTNAGTGGAATTTTCATGGAATTGTCAATGTGACCAACTTCATGTCGACCCATTTCATCCTGAATGTCCAGCCCCACCACTAAGAAGGAAAANAAAAAGAATGCAAGGTGCAAAAACAGTTGACAGGGATGATAAAAAAAAAAAAAAATATATAATGATATTTATATATGCGCAAAGGGAGTGTGCAAGTTCAAAAGGGCCACTACAGATACATTCAATAGTGGGTTTTTTTCTACCAAAGATATGTCCATAATACACTTTTGTACGAATATTTTTTTTTTTTTTTTTTTTTTACAGAAGACGGCATACGAAATGTGAAAGTGATGGAGTTCAGACGTGGCTCCTACTGCGCTATTGAATATATATATATATATATATATATATATATATATATATATATATGTGTGTGTATATTTTTTTTTTTTTTTTTTTTTTTTTTTAGAGCTCACGGGGTATCAGCTAGTTATTCTGGATAGACACATATTTGGTCCTTAATAAGGAACCAGGAAAATGTTTACACAAGGTTACTGACAAACGTATGCACATTATCAGGGTTGATTATGCATTGTACAAAGTACACAACTACATATACAAGCAAAATAAATAAATATGAAAAGTGTTCCAGAACATGCAATTACAGAAACGTATCGCCAGGTCTAGTTTATTTATTATCATGTCAGCTTTGGGTGTGCAGAGAACGCCCTTACAGGACAGGAACAGCGAGTGTTGTCCACAGTCATTTACATCCGCTACAACCAGAACAAATTAGGACATTATTATGGAAGCTGCTTCCACTGTGTAAAGTGAAGCAATGGTGAAACAGTTGTTGATATGGTTGCTTGGAAATATTGGGAAAACAGAACATATTAGATTAATGGTTTGACCATGCATGGCAGCAGTGTAGACATGTACACAAACAAAAATCCAGAACATTTGAAAGTGTTACATACTCACTTTCACAATTCAGGTTGGGCAAGCTAATGTTCAGGTTCACTTCTATTTTACCTCCGCTCTCTTTATCAGGGTCATCTACGTACAGCTCATTAACACTGCAAAAGAAGATAAAGCACAAATGTACTGAATGAAAAGTTCTTATACTGAGAAAATTTGATGCAACCTTGTTCATCTATTTCAAAAACTTGGCACACAAGTATTTATGTATCAAACCATATTATACAATGTAATCTGGAACCGCTCAATCCCAAAAGCCTCCACTTCACAACAGACAAATTCCCAATTTATTTTACATATAATATATAAACTATATTATATATTTATACTTTTTATTAAATAGTATA
Source organism: Platyplectrum ornatum (assembly GCA_016617825.1). Classification (NCBI taxonomy): domain Eukaryota; kingdom Metazoa; phylum Chordata; class Amphibia; order Anura; family Limnodynastidae; genus Platyplectrum; species Platyplectrum ornatum. The sequence continues at coordinate 58,608 of JABWIB010002377.1, read as the reverse complement.
GCTCTACTATACAATAGCTTTTTGATACATATCTTTGGAATGAGTTATAGATGCACTGGAAGAGTGTAGAGTGTTACATTACTTGCAAACATGGTTAGAAATGAGAGATGATGTTTCCTAGTCCAAGTGTAATAACAGTGTAACAGTAACACTGGTCAGTATCTGTGTGCAACATGCAACAATAAAGTATTCTCCCTGCATGAAAAGAACATTAGTATTACTTCCCCTAAAATGTAACATGGTATTGCCCAGGTGTAACTTTACCCTCTCATTTTCATGTCTGAACCTGGTCCATTGGCTATGTATTCTATGGAGTCTCCAAGATATTTAAACACAAACATGTAAAATTTAGAGACAATCTGAAATAAATATAAAACCAATGGAAGAAGTGATGGTGTCACACAACACACACACTCTTCAGGCTCTACAACAGACAATCTAGCTACATCTATATTTATGTAAACCATCCNCTCTTGTTGGTGGATCAGATTTATACTTGTGCACAATGGATATGCATTTTCATGAAAGTGGAATCCACACTGGTTACATCATTCAGCATGCGCAGAACTGATGGGCGCAGTCAATAAAAACAGTTATGTAACATGAAAGCATGCAGGTGTAATGTGGATTATAGCTTTGGAACAGGAATATTTGGGTGGGTGAAATGGGTGTGTTCCCTTCATTGCTCAGAGGTAATTGAAAGTCAGAATCTGGGTCACAGAGAGTAAATGAGACTGAAGACTGAAATGCATAGAAGGGAGTGGGGAAGACAGATGTTATGAAACCATTTATAAAATATTCTTCTAAATCTAATTCAAGAAAAAATATGATGTAACCTTTTTGTCTACGCTGGATGATAAATATAAGTACAGTAATTTATTCAAACATGCTGCTGGCAGGATTAAAGTGTATCAGTTATCAGTCAAATGACATATTTTTCTACCCCTCTATAATAGCCAAGGTCTGTGGCGTGTATTGATGGAACTTGTAACTTCTAATACCATTGGTTTATTTATATTTTCTGTCTGGGGCACAGAAGTAGTAGATCAAGGGGGAGCTGTAGACTATATAGAGTTTACCAAGATTTAAAACTTATCACAGAAAAAATATGCATGGATACAGTCTTGGTTACAGAGTGTTGTAGTAAATGGAATCATTGCAGGGGATGGTAGGGTGACCGGTGGAGTTACCCAGGAGTCTGCTGGACCGATGTTATATAATATAATTATTGATGACATTACACATGGTATATTGGCAGAGGGGTGAGAAAGGGTGGCAGCTTTCACATATATCAAGAGATGTCACCAGGTGGAGGAGGGGGCATTTTTCAGAAAGAGGTGTAGTAGAATGTGAGGGCATGCGTATAAACTGGAGGGTGGTAGGTCCAGGGGAAATGTGCGAAAGAATTATTTCCGTGCAACTTTCCATGTATGTTTTCTTTTTGTTTTGTATGTTTTCCATGTGTTTTCTTTTTGTTAAAGAACGCAACAAAACCCTCACACCACAAGATATTCCATCAAAACAAGAGATGGGTGTATAAGGTTTTACAAAATCCATAATAACACTGAAACAGGAATACGCAAGATTCAATAGAGTCATCAACAGAAACCTGGAGAAAAGAGCTCATTTTGTGCAAGTTAAATCTCACACAAGTGTTACATAACAAAGCACAAGTTGTATTTCTAATCCCTTTTGTTCGCTTGGGTGTAAACAAAAGTTGTAATTATAATGTGTGAAGTAGGTCATTGGTAATAAGTTTTCTTATAATTAGAGTAGCATAGGAACTCCATGACGTAAAGAAAATACTAAGGGAAGCATGTTGCGAGGCAAGATACAGAATTAAGTCATTAATACCCAACATGTGATCTCCAAAGAGAACATTTTAATAGCTATACAGGTCCTCATATGCAATTAATTGTGCTTAAATATTGTAGGGTGACAATACATTATCCTTTCTAAATGACGAAGCATTACCATCATTTCTCCCTGTAGTGTGTAATCAGAATAGCTGAATGGCTGATATCTCAGCCATGTGGTAACATAATAAGCTCTTTAAATTCTGACTCAAACCCCAACATTTACTACAAGTGCAGAAAACTGCCCGGATAGCTGATGTAAAGGATGTTTAATTCCCCCAATTCATATATAAGCAATTTTGATGTACAGATTTCTAGGATATAGTCATTTGTGCACGTTGGTATAATTAATTTCGTTTTAGTTGAAAACAAACAGCAAAACATTGGTTTCATTTACAACTATGGTTCAGATACAGGCTATGATTACATGCATATTATACTGGACTGGATAAAGATATCTGGCAGTACCATAGCTTCAAACACAGNAAATTACTATCTTTGGATTTGATCCACTATACTTGCTAATAACAAATTGCCAAATGTAAAGCATAAAACAATATATAATAATAATAATAATAATCATTTGTCCTCATAAAATGAAAAACTTAAAAAAATAAATAAATTTAATAATCATAATAATATGAACGTAATCCATGACATGCTGGTAGGTTAATTGGCAGCTGACAAAATGAACGTATGTGTGTGCGTGCATTTTGCTCCTATGGGCCANAGACTGAAGTGAGCATGTGGAGTTTTGAGGAAATGCAAATAAATAATAATAATGTTTGCCATATCCTGGACAGAGATTTCTGAAATCACAGCAGAAATAGTGTCTTATGCAGAATATCACTCANAATCAAGTTCTATTTCTGCATTATTACATGATTTACATTATAAGAGAGGCAATAAAATTAATGGACAGTAGACAGTAGTAAAACATATATATTCCTATTTCACACAACATAAATTTCTCTTTACAAGGAAAAACCACCATACAGTCAACTTGAATAGAAGACACAAATACTAGATAACCAGGATATTTCAAGAGGAGGTTACCATATTCCTGGGAAGTTTCTTTTTCAAGGAAGCGCGCTTATAAATAGAGTTTTCATCTTAACTAGATGGAAGTAAAAAAACCCACAACTATGTAAAATGTACACCAACCAGGCTCAGTGAAAGGAAGGGGGAAAAAAAATNATTATCTTATATTGCAAATGTTCTTTATAAAAAAAAAACAAGTGGTAGTCTTTATTATATTGCCAATTTGCATAGATGTAAGCAGAGGCACCTAATAACAGCAACTAATTTACACAATCCCCCTGAAATATGTGTCCNCCATCATCTACAGAGAAGAAGTTCTAAAAAGCATAACAGATTTCCTATATTAAGGCTAACAGAACAAAACCAGGTAGCAACAAGAATACCATTACTAACAAACAATACACATCCAAACATAAACGGCTCATTAAGAAATAATGCTTCATATGAGAAAACCCATAATTAAAATCAAGATATACGAAAATACATATTTAATGGCTCTAGGTTTGTAGTNTACAACTTTGGAATGTACAAAAATGGGTTAAGCATCCCGGGTATTTGTCTTCAAAGTCGCATACCAGTGTAATAGCAGAAGAATTTAGAAAGTGCTTTATAACTACCTTGATAAGATACTCTGAATCCTTATTTTTCTTTCAGGCTCTCTGCTA
>JABWIB010002376.1:34754-56733 GCA_016617825.1 Platyplectrum ornatum | reverse complement strand
ATGACGTCACATCGCTACAAAGAGGGTGCTAGGTCTGCCTAGGGCGCCCGCAGACCTAGTGCCGGCCCTGGGTATGAGATTTCCACAATGCAGATTCATAATAATTCATATAAATCAAAACACATTTTCTACAGCTACTTTATTTTTACTGAACTTATAATTATACTTAAGTCACACAAAACATTTATTTTTCTTACCAGCTATAATTATAATTGAAAGTGTTATATTGAGTAAAACTGAAAAGAAGTCATTTCTTTTTTTTTTTTACTCTAAATGGTTTGTCAATAAATTTGTCACATTTGTTATTAAATACGCAATTAGCAGAAGTGACAGGTAGGATTTTTTTTTCTCCTCACTAAATGTATTTGTTCTCTTTGAATCAAACTTCTATTAGAAACTTTTAGAAGCTTTTGGTCTTTAACAAACACATTCAAAGGAGCAAACCTGCCGAGAGCAACTCGTGTAGCAGATTCTNCTCCACTCGCTATCTTCATTTCCCACAAGTATAAGGCTGTGCTAACCTTAGTCAGTAGAGCAAAGCATTTTTTAAATACGAAAAATAAATTACTTACAGATGCCTCCTGTCATAAGGTACTGTAATAGTCTCCAAGGTACTTTCACTTTTTTTTCAGTTCAGGAGAATAAATTAGATTGTTCAGCNTTCATGCTTTAAACAATGTAATAGAATTTTAGGTTTGCCCGGCATATTTTCATAGAAATACTTCTATCGTGTGCAGCATATTTGGATTAAATAGTAGTTTGGAGCAAATGTAGCACAGATGTTAGGAAAGTATTAGATGAAATATGATGGCGAACAAGAAGCACCGCAAGATGTCACCTAGGCAATGATGAGAAATCACTCAAGTGTGTTCTTCAAGTTCAAGTTAAGCGAAAGTCNTCATTTTTCTGTAAGGAAAAGACTCACATGGTCTTTTCCTTGAGAAAAAGACCCAGTAAAAGGGTAACAAATATAGCAAAGCTATGGAATTGAATATATCATAATATGAAGGTACCAGGGTTAGTATGTAAAAACCATATACTGTAGAGCTTAAATAAAGATCAAAACGTAAAATAAATAGATAAATAGAAGTCTCTCTTTGATGTGGAAAGTGTTTCTTGGAAGAGAAACAAATTGGCTACAGTGAATGATTCATCAAGTTATATTATTTGGAGGATAGAGCGGAAAATCTGTTAATAATCATGATAATTTTGTGCTTTGAAAGCCTTTTGAAAAGGTAAAAGGCTCTCTGTTCTCTTATCTTCTCATTTTATTTTTTATTTTGGCAGGCATTATTTTACAAGGCAATTCTTTCCTTGTTTTATCTTGTTGAAGTATTTTGACTAATTCATGGCTTTCCACTTTAACTACAAAGAAAACAAAATAAAGTTGAACACTTGAGGTGATCTTCTATCAGGAATATTGTTATTATTCTAAGTACTAATAATTATAAGTAATAAATGAATTATTCACCAGATTACATAACAATCGCTTGCTCACAAGTCACCTATGAGGTACTGATGTAATCATACCCAACCACTTTGCCCCAACTTAAATCTAGGAAGTGGTGTTACTGTGGGGCATAGCTAAACCTAAGTTACTATTTACTTGTATTAAACATGTATTCAGTAAGCAAAGTGTATATACAGATGTGACACTCTATAACGTTTCTAAAATACTGCCATGACACGTTATGCATGGCTGACTAGGCTACATGTAGATTTCGGGAAATGTGTCAAAAGGCTGCAGTAACAGCACATAGGTTGTCCTACCAGTGACAATGGTTATCTTGTGCATTGATACGCCACCTAGCTGTTACTGTTGGAACTGCAACTTTCTGAATAAATCCAGCGCCACAGCAGTATTTTTTCTTTATTAACCTTTAGCGCCCTCTCTGAAAGTATTATACAGTATAATTAACCAAAGATAAAGGCATTACATCTATTTATTTCATTTATAGATGCTCTACCTGGGCTAAAAAAAAACATGCCCTCCATAGCTTATATAAATTACAACAACCAAGACATAATTAAAGGGCTAAATTGCTCTGACACTTAGCATACTATAGTGGAGCCCACCTACGTTACTTACACAATTAGTTACAGGCCTCATTACGCCAACACGTTTCTTGAACAACCATTCTTAGATGATTTTATTCTCAGGATAATTATTATTGCTATTACATACATGGTAAAGAAAAATCAGCATTACTATCAGAGATGATCCACTAATCTGACCTATGTGGAAACATTGGTGAATTCTTCGACACAATATTTCATCTAAATTCACATTACTATTCATTTTACATATCCCCATACTTTTTACATTTTTTCAGAATCTCGCTCACGTTACCATTTTATTAATGTGTTTCTAATTGCATGTCTTTGGGCCAATTATTATGCAGAATCAGTCAGCTCAAATTATCAAAACAATGATTGGGACAACCCTCTTGATTGGTAGCTCCTCAAACTCCTCTTATACCCAATACCTGGAGCTTTCTACTCTCATCATACTTTCCTAAGAAATGTATTAGATTGCAATAAGTTGTGCGTTGGTTTATCACAGTGGCTTCTCTTTGTCTCTAACCTTACAACATATTGCCTGCTACATCCACAATCTTGCCTGTTATGTTCGTATGGTGCAATGTTCTAAATTATAACCAACCATGCATACTTATTCCTTAAACAATTTAAAATAGGAAGTATCTCAAACTCAATTTGGCTTAGACATCAACAGCCAGAAGCTGACCCCTTTCATCGTTTATGGGCCTGTCCGTGCTTTATTTAGTCACATTCCCTTCTCCCCTGAATAAGTCATTTTGGGAATCTATGATCCTGAAGATCAATGTTCTGGGCCAGGGCACAAAAAAACCCTTATTATATGTAGTGGACTAAAGCACACTTCTAAAAGATAAACTTAGAGACTTATAGATGCTTGCCACCTATTAAATGTCAGCTGCATACTAGTTTTAATTATACCAATTGGTACATTACGAGGGAAGGGGCAAGTAATCCCCCAATCACTTTTGAAAACTAACTTTAATATTGTTTACGCATATTCCGTTACTAATAGTATGGTATAACTCCGTACTAGACCATTGGAGAGAAGACACTTCCCATTTTTCGAGAATGAAGTTGTCTATAGTCAATTATCAATAGTCAAAATTCAGACAAAAGTGTTCACATTGAAATCTATACAGTATGGTTCTGCCTTATCAATCTTTTTTTAATTATTGAAACTCAACACAACAGAATGCTTAGTCTCACTGAAGACCATCCACTGGCTGTTTGGATACAGAATATACTATTTCGGAAATTAAATATTTTGGGGTGCCCACATATTTTTTTTTATAGATTTCCGTGTTTATATTAGAGATAAGTGTCTTGGTCACTTGAAATCTGACAGATCCAATTTTGGGAGTTCCATGTTGAACCAAAGCACACTAAATTCAAATTCCTATTCGAGGCAAAATTCCATTTTTCTTTAAATGTCAGATCTCAATGTTCTTGTCCTTATACAAAATCCTCCAAAAAAATTAAATAGAAAACAATAAATGAAAAAAAACTTCAAAATAAATACTGAAGACAGTTGGGAAAATGCAGAACATACACTGCTATTATGCCTTAAGATGCACATGCGAATTGCGCAAGTGACCCAAACCCCATTCCCAAAACCCATCCCTAATGCCTAAGTTTAAATAGACAACTCGGCCACCCATAATTGAGGTGGACCTTGGGACGGGGCCAGGCATGTTCTGTACACCGGGCGATCAGCAAGTGCACATATAGAGTGCGGAAGTCAGGGACTGAATGGGTTCCTGGGTCCAGTACTTCATGATTTTAACTGTTTGCAAAACCAATGCATTGGAGGTTTGCCAAAACCAAAATCAGAACCAACACCATGTTGAATTGCAGGGGAGGTAAATTACATTAGTTGCAAACAGTATTAGAGTTGAAAGATGATGTTTTCTAGCTCAGGTCTAATAACAGTGTAACAGTAACACTGGTCAGTATCTGTGTGTAAAATGCAACAATAAAGTATTCTCCCTGTATGCACACACTTACATTCATTTTACTTCCCCTGCAATTCAACATGGTTTTACCCATTTGTAACTTTACGCTGGTAGGTTTGTAAGTCTGGATTTGGTCTTAAATCACACAAAAATGATTAGTTATAATTTTGGTGCCTTTTTCTATTAGTGTTATCATTATAATAATCTAAATAAATTATATAGTAAAAATGAAAGATGTTTTCACTAATTAAATGAAACCAATGTATTCTCACATGGGTAGAAAGTATTGTTTTCTTGTCTCCCAAAATTAGATTTTCTAGTTCACAATCCAAACTCTTCTTAAAGGAATCAATTGAATCTGCCTTAAAGCTGCCTTTAAGCTTAAACAACTGGTTTTATGGAAAATAGGCAATTAAAAACCTGATTGAAAATAATTCTCTAAAATCCATTATGAATGCTTAAGCAATTGAATCCTGAAATAACACTCCAAAATCAATTGGAAATGTTTAAGCAACTTGGTATACAAAGACAATATCAGCATCCGAATGTAGAATGCAACAGGAATTTTACATATGTAAGCTAAGGATTCACACATGTGTATGTTAAGGACTCACATACTCACAAAGTAAAATACCGTAATCTTACTAAGCCGCATCTAAATGGCATTATAACGTGATGGTAGATCTGGAAAATTTTAAATTATAAGGAAAATTACAGAAAAANANCAGAATTAAAAATTGTAATGACTTTGCTTTGCCGGAAATATATCTAACCTGTTGTTACACCATAATATTTAGCCTCAAACCTCCAAGTAGTTTATAACAATAGGTTTTTTTCACACTTATCGACTCTCTTACTTTTTGCCTTTGTGTTGCTCCTATTGAACATTATGCTTGTTGTTTGCAACTCTATGCCTATATCCTATGCAGGGCTGTAGAGAGGGGAAGTACACTTTACCTGGACCAGAGGCTGCCAGAGGGCCCGTAATTGATTGAGAGCTGCTGTTATGAGTAAGGAGAAAGAGCAGCCTGTAACCCATCACTTGACTTTGCTCATGCATGAACTTAATAATATAGAGGTTCAGGACTCCCAGGCTTTCTTTCCCAGTCTTCCCAGCAGTATCTTCCCTGATGGTGGCCTTACAGAACCTATTCGTATGTCTTTCCTCAACTCTGAGGCTAGAAATGATCTTTAATTAATAAAAACGGCACTACAAGACTAAACATTTGTCAATTTCAGATTTGCTGCGCTATGGTTATATGATCTAAAAACTTGTGTATTGTCTTTGTGAGGAAAATCAAATTGCATTGACAACAGAATCCTGCAGAGAGTATATTGTAGATCAGCATCTACAGCCAGGAAACGTTAAAATGAAAAACATGATTAAGCTTAAATTACACCCATACAGGATTGTATCATTGTATGGGAGCATAATGACAGGTTTTAGTTGCCAGGTAGAAATTATGTAAAGCATGATAATATTTGCTGACAACTGTTTTGCTATATTGTTTGTAAACCAGTAGGTATATTTAAAATAGGAGAATAAAAGAGCAAAAGGGATTTTTTGTTTCATTGTCACATATTCCGGAAACATGAAATTGGGATATAATTAAGAAAAATAGCAATGAAGCCAATACCTTACCAAAGTTTTATGTAACTTCTACAACAGTAGTGCTGGTACCACAGTTATGTCAATGGTGTAAATATCTTAGCAGAGCTATGAAAAGCCCAATCAATCCATGTGACCTGACTAGTAATCCAGAATGCATGTTTAAAGTTAAATACATTTTGCGTATCTGCTTTAGAAGGGTCAGTATTGTATATGTTACCATTAACCCCAAGCCTTCATTCTTCCTCATCCTATATGCCTCTTGAGTCAGACATCTGTAAAACTATTGGACTGGATCCAGATTCTCTAGGTCCCTCCAGGGGCGGTGTGAGTACATGCATGCAATGTGGTTGGTGGGATGGATTTCAATAGTACAGTAAGGGTATGCATGACATTGCTTTTAAGTAAGAGCAGTGCCGGAAGCTTAATGTAGGCGTCTTAATGAGGATTTCTGAACTCATGGGAATCTTCATAGTTTTTACAATGGTACAGTCACAAATATCTGAACACGGGACATTGCTCTGGATCAAGTCCATTAATATTTACCTGTCAGGGTTCATTTGCAGTTACTTCATTGACCAGAAAAAAATTTGCATCCATCTCCGGGTAGGGAGAATGAGCTCTGAGGATAATAGCTGATGGGTAAGACTTATAGCTTATCGATAACTTATCTGTAATGTATCACCTTTTTAAAGCTTGTCTTGCTCCCTAAATATTCTTTATGTAGTATAGTAAAGGTAAGTGGTGTCTGAAGAAAAAGAACCCATCAATGGTTTCACTATGAGGAAACCATAATGAAGAAAACAGCTTTATTTTTTAAAGTTTGACTTGTATATTATGTTTTTATTGACTAAACTTTATGTAACAGTACCTTGTGTGCTCTGTACTGTACATAGACCTATAACCTCTTTATACCACTGCAAATGGAACCAATCTAAGTATGCTTTGACAGGAATTATATTACGGGGGCTTGAAGTGTTTTGCTTCCTACTATGTTTATACTCACCAACATAAGTCAAACCTCATTCCTTTTCCATCAAAACACTAAAAAAATCTAGAATGCCTTCTAGTTATAGAGAAGTAATGTAATACTTCCTATGGTTTACATATCAAAGTATATCAAAAATTGCTGGTAAACCAGGATCTGGTCCTATGATATTAGGAACTACCTCCTTTTGAGCCTAGATGAACATTGGGATACTCTAAGGTAAAAATAATACTTACTGAATGTAAGTTAAAACAGATGAGCCACTGAGGTCACGAGGGACCGCGGCTCGTCCCCTAGCCCCTAGGTGGCTCCCACCCTGCCCTCTACCCCCTGCCCCTTCTCCCCCTCTTCCCTCTGTTCTGGTTATTTACCCCCCCCCTCCCCCCCATGTCAGGCCTGCGCATACTTAGCTCACTAAACGATGGATTCGGCCCTTACATTATTAAGATATATAATAGTGATACTGCATAATAATTCTTTGCTCCCTACTTTATGATTATTGTAATGGAATGTGTAATCCCACACCACTATTTACACTATGGGGTATATTTACTAAGCAGGGAGATTGCAGTGAAATTCGAATTTGGGGAAGTTGCCCATGGCAACCAATCAGATTTGAGTTCACATTCTCCAGAGTGTAAAATGAAACTGAGAGCTCAAATCTGATTGGTTGCCATGGGCAACTTCCCCAAATTCGAATTTCACTGCAATCTCCCTGCTTAGTAAATATACCCCAATATTACTGTACTGCTTGGATAATAAAATAAATATTTTTTTTTAATTATTCTGTATATTTTTATTAATTTGTTAACATTTTCTTTTAATATTGTTGCTGTACATTATGTTAACTAGAGATTCTATTCATACAGTATGAGAGAGGTTTTGATAACTCAATATGTCTATTACTTTTGTTTGATAACCTGACTGCATTCATCAGGAGGAAGTAAACCAAAACCACACCGCAATATGTACAAAACCAGTTCCAGTGTGGATAAGAATATACCCTTTCCTGTAAATGAGCAGAAATCTCGGCAGATCAATTATATATCTGGCTGTTAGTCAATTTGTCTATTACTCCAATTACACATTATTCATGCCTAAATTGGAACCTTATAATATTGTCTTATGTTACAATCGGTTAAAACTAAAGTTGTCAAGAGCTGGCAGAATGTGGAAAATACACAATATATAAAATCACTGTAAAAAGCTCACTAAAACTATTACAATATATTAACGATATGAGCAAAAATAGATTTACAGTGTTGTTGTTCACATTTATATGTTAGACCAGTGATCGCGTTAATGCGTCTGCACGCGTCTCTGACGCCTTCAAACTTGAAAATACACATTGAGATTGGTCCCATGCGTATATTCACGCAGGGACCAATCATTGTGGACTGTCGGCAGCTTGGGAATTGTCACTCTCGGTAACAGAGCGCCGTCTATTCCCGCTGACAGTGAGAATGCTGACTGGTTAACTTTAACCAATCAGCGTTCTCTCTGCCGGCTGGAACAGACGGCGCGCTGTTTCCGAAAATCCAGGGGAGGAGGGCTCAGATGTGCCCACGCGGCAATGATGGACTACCCCCTCCTCTCCCTACTTTCCTTTGAGCTGCCGGCCCGTTCTGCAACCAGGTCGCCAGCTGCCCCGGGGGGGTGCCGATCAGTCATTGCCAGGTAAGAGGGTGGGGACATAGCTGCCTCCAGCACACCCTCCACCGGCCACCTCTCACCCTCTGTCCCGGGTTGTCCTATATATATCGCTCGCCCCCTGCCTGCTGCCATCTATAGGTAGTGGTACAATATTCTGTCTATAGGAGGGGGCTGGCAGACCTTAATACCCCACTATCACATGTGTGCTGTAGATTTTGCTAAATTGTTCACCAAGTTACAACATAATCATATACATCCAGAAGTCATCAGTGTCCAGCAGCTGTCATTGATAAACACCTGGCCAGGACATGCTGAAGGCAGTGGAGGGACATCTACCCCCCCGGTAGATGTCCCTCCACTGCCTTCAGCATGTCCTGGCCAGGTGTTTATCAAAAAAGTTTTGTTCCCACAGTACAAGTAAAATGACACAACCCCCAGGGAGCGAGCACTGTCTATGTTCAGCTGCACACAGGTAGAGATGAGGGTCAGTGTGTTTGTGGATCGCTCTGTCACCCCCCCCCATATAAAGCGCCAATTATCACCTTACAAGTTTCACATAAAGGAGTCCCCAGGCAAAGGAGTGCTGGCAGTGTGTGAAATGGGCTGCACCAGTATATGCCATGGGATGGCAATGCCTCCTGGGACTTGCAGTCTCCCCCTCCCTCTACCCCACCAGCTGTAATAATAAATGAATAAAAAAAATAAGATATACTTTGTGCACTTAACGTAAAAAGGACACCACACACACACACGGTTAGAAAGCAAATAGTTTGAAGTTAAGCTTTTACCCAAATATTCAAAGTATAAAATCAAGAACATCAATTACATGAAACAACATAAGGCACTGGGGATAGGAGGCAGAGGAGCATTTAATCTGGCAATTAAATTTAAAGGTAAAGTGGTATAAAATGTTTCAACCTCTGTATTTAAGAAAGGGACCATCCCATACACAGTTATTGCTTATTAATGGTGAGTTTGGAGCATTGTAGACCATATTACCATTTAATTTAATTGCTGCGGAAAAAATACTCCTCTTGCGCAAGAAAATACTCCTTTAAAATGCTATGAGGAGTATTTTTACTCCTCTTAAAAAAAATGTAGCGCNATCACTGTGTTAGACTATACACTTCAATACAAGATTGATTTTGTTGAAGTTCTTTCCCATTAATCTATGCGGTAGTTGACTGCCACACAGATATTATATTTACAGTAATTGGTAAGTTTTCAATCAATCACAGCATAAGTGAAATTAATTAATGTCCACATACTTCCCAATATACAGAGGGGAGAGATCGGGACATACACGCCCCACCCTCTGCTCCGTCCACACCCCGTCTGACTCCACCCAGGCCCCACCCCTTTTACAGTCATGACCGCAACAATTTCTACATTTTTATTAGATTTCATAAAAAAAAACTATTTCACACCAGTGTGTACCCTGGTAGGAGGACGGGACAGTGGGACAGTTGGGGAATATGTGTCCATGTGACCCCAGCACCATGGTGCAATCTTTTGCCCTTTTTTGTTGCTTAAAGAAAAGTAAAGTCGTATATAATAGAAGAAAATGGTTTAAACCATACAGCTGACTAACACGGGTTTTTTGAGGGATATTAAGAATTTTAGGTTTATAAATCTGCATAATCGTGCCCAAGGGCATTGGTAGACTGCTGGAGAGAATATTTAAACCCACATTAAAAAGCCCCATGATGTGTAATACTTGGACACCTGTACTGTTCCAATTCTAAACCATAAGGTTACATAATTGTAGTCCCCAATTTCACAAAGTTCAAATGGGTTGAGTCCTGGTTTAGAAATTTCCCAACAATCTATATCATAACCCCCTCTCATAACCCAGCAACTAAGGTATAAACTTCCCCTGGCTATGAATATTAATACCTAACACTTTAAATGTGTAGGAGGCTGGGTGGAGTATATTAATAAACTATGAGTTATTTGGGCAGACCTTGCTGGTGTTATATAATAAAAGGTACACGTGGTCAAGTGGGCCACCAGGGATCTGAAACTGACTCTTATGAATATTGATGATCTCGACCTTCAGAACAAATGCAAGAGTTGCTGGTACCTTGGTGTACGGTGAATGGAAAAAGAGATTTGNATGTGGCAGCCAATCAGATTTCAGCCATAATTTTGCTTTTCTTTCTCTTCCCTATGTTGACAAGTAACTGGTCGTGTAGTTAAAAAGAAACAAGCAAAAGTCCTTATAATGAAACAGTTAAAGGACAAAAGCTTCAAATTTAAGCAATACTGTATTATTAAAGATGCAATTTACTTCTATTCTACTGTGCAGTTTAGAAAGGATATGACCTAAATTTTAAGGAAACTAGGACAAAATTCTTTATGTGTCAAATCAGTGAATCTCATGAACACAAATTGCTGTGTTGGCATATTGCATTTAATTGTCTGTACTGAGCAATACCTGAGCGAAGCCGGGGAGAGTTTAATGAAAATGGGCATGACTAAATTTAAATGCACTATATTAAAATAGAAAGTATGTATAGGATGTTATTTAATTAAATAGACTTTCTTTTACAGTCTCCATTTCATACAGATTCTAGCTGCCATGCCATATCTGTCCAAAGAATATAGATACCGTTTTTCCCTTATAATAGGACCTACCCTGATAATATGCCTTATCCTATCTTACAGTAAACTGTCTAAAATAAGCCCTCCCCCGAAATTAAGCCCTATTTAAATCACAACGAGGTGTCATAATATCAGCAGCACTTGGGGGGAACAATGAGGTGTCATAATGTCAGCAGCACTTGGGGGGCCATGATTGGATTAAAACCAGGTCAATAAAATAAGCCCTACCCCGAAAATAAGCCCTATGGTGTTTTTTTTTGTCCTGGCAAAACATGAAGAGGGGGCTATGGGAAGTACGCACGGTGAGGAAGTGTTGGTTAAATGAGCCGGTATACAGCGGTATAGTACACCATGACTTTTTGGGATCCTTCCTCCTCCATACCCCCCACTCCTAACTTGCCACTTCGACCACTGGTTAAACCCTTATAGTCAATAAATACACAATACTGTACTTATAGACAAAACTGTAAGTTAACTATGCTGTGGGATAAGATAATAGCCAAACTTTGGCTTTTTCCATGCTGATCAGGGGAAGAAGGTTGCCATCCTCCTAGTATACAGTAGATACTATAAACACAGAAGGATAGGCAACATCGCAACACATCTGTACACATAATAGAATTTTATAATGTAAGTAAGCCACAATGAAAACTTTCCTGAGCACTGACTGCCTTTAGGTTACATTACAACTGTTAGGTCTCTTTATACTTTAATACCTTTAACAAGAAAACGAGTCTATTTTATACTTTACAAAGCAAAGATGTTATTGTCTGTAATTGGTGCGAATGGATTCTCTGCATCATAAAGTCAGCCTCATATTTTTCCCATTAATGCACAAAGTAGAGAAAATAGCCGGTTAGAGCTGTTCTTCATAGTTTTACAAATGGAATTTGGTTCGATCAAATATCCAAATGCTTCAGCCACTTTTTAGGATCAATTTAAAGAACAAATGGCTTCTGAGATTGAATTTTTATGTGTCTTTGTGTTGACTTAAATGATCTGTTCACTGTTACAATTTGCTCTACGAAACAAGGCTCTTTTTGCACCTAATATGTCCCTGTCACCTCAGCTTTGTCAAGACATCTATTTGATGTGGCAAAAAGAAATGGGTTATGATTCATCAAAATCTGTCATTCTTTCATGCTGCCAGCAGCCTCATAACAAATCTCGCTTTTTATCTGGGTTAAATAGATCAATTTTAATCCAACAAAAAAAAAGTTAAATAAACACTTCTTACTATAAATACGTTTTCAGTTCACATTGAGAGAGATAACTCTTTGCTTGCAAATAATGTCAGGATCCAGACAAACGCAGTTATCCAAACGCTGGAATTGCGGCTGTAAAGGTACAGAAATCTTCACTATGCTGATTTCACATCTGTATGGGAATCACTTTTTTCTGCACAGCCTTTGATTAAATGCAGGGCAATATGGAGATCAGGGTCTAAATTAACTAAGGAAGGAGATTGAAAAGTGGGGACATAGCCCATACCAACCAATCAGATTCAAGCTCACATTCTTCAGTATGTAAAATAAAACTGAGCGCTTGAATCTGATTGGTTGCTATGGGCAACATCCCAATCCCCCTTTTAATCTACCTGCAATGTCCCTTAGTAAATTCAGGCCCAGGACTACAAACAAAAGGTCAGTTCTGATAGAGGGCTCCCTGACAGCACAAGACTCCTGCAGATAGCTCTTGCCTCTGGTGCGATCCATTGTTCCTGGATGGCTGTGTAGAATACTATAATGACATTTGCCATACCTCCCAACGTTTCATGGCCGCACCCAACTCCACCCCTGCCCCCGTATAAGCCCCGTCCCATTTCCGTCCACGACCGCGGCAAATGTACAAAAAACACACTCTTCTTCCAGTATGTCCCCTAAGCGGGACATACTGGGAAGTGGGTGGGACGGCGGGACAGTGNCCCAAAAATCTCTTCTCACACCCACCTCTTTTTGATTGGTGATTTGCCCACTCGCAGGATAGTAAATGCTATGAGTTTTTTTTTACTAACAACAAAATGGGGAGTCGATAATTGCCATCTCGTTTAAAAATACAAACTGTGATTTTTTTTTTGAATCACCAAATAAGGGTCATTTTCACAAAAGAGCCCTATATGCTTAGCACTATGGCTATAACTGATCCTATGCTATGCCAATAGTAAAGAACGTTTCCTCACTTCTTGTTCTCCACTTGCTACACATTCATTTGCTTCTACAGCTTTCACCTTCATTCTCTATATATACTCCCCTACATTTCATCAATCTTTGCTGACTACGGCCCCTTCCCTCCCCTTCATTCACGTCATGGAACAGTAGAGCAATGAACCTCTAACCACATCGCGCTCAGACCTCCAGGAAACGTATTAAAGCACTCAGCATGCATCCTCATAATCACATAGAGCAGGGAGCTATTGTCTTTCCCCACTAATATGATTACAATCTTCAGAATGAAATATGCATGCAATATATCCTTATTAATTCTGGTCATATTGGGAATAATGCCTCCAATAACTTAACTAATTATAGTTGAAGTTAATGAATAGGCTGGTGTCATATACAATTATGAGGTTAGATTAAAGTGGGTTTTAAACATGAACCTGAAGCTAAGGTGAAGTGAGTAAGTTTTAGATCTCATCTTACTAGTGATAAATGATTCGAAATTTTACAAAATACTCGTTGTGCTATTATCACAGCAAGAACAAGACGTTTAATCTCTCCATGTCTCTATTTCATGTCTTAAATGGAAGGTAATAATGTCATTAATATGGCATTGAGATGATACTTTATTGGCAATAATGGTAAAACATTGGACATAGAGGTCCAAGGTTAGAGCACTATATCGTTCTCTGTTACATGGTGAGGGAAATTTCCATATGAATATGCTGATAATGGAATTGGGTATGGCGGGTATGCTCATGCGGTAATGTCCGGGGAAAGACTTTATTGGCTCGGGCACCATAATAAAAAGGCAGGGCCTGAGTCTGGTTTGGACAGTGATGGGGGGGAGACATAGACATGGCCCCATCTATAATGTGTTCAATTAAGCTGTCATAGGCTGGCAGTGCTCAGCATCTGGACCAAATAGAGACTTACTGTACGTCCATTAGGCTACTTACACAAGTCACTTCCCTAAGGTAGTTCCATGGTTACATCTGCATACTTGTGCAAGATGTTATGGTACTGATCTTCTAGCGTATGAAACTCTGTTATACTATATACTAGGAAGTCAGTATGTGGAGGCACTCCAAAAATGTCCAAAAATTCTGCATGTCTAAACCCCTAAATAAAACAAGGATAGGCATGCAGAGTAGATCATAACTCCCATTTCATCGGACAGTAGCTGCCCAGTCCACCTACCAGTTTGCACCGATAGTGGAAAAATGGGTAAAATGTAAGTTTTTTTTTAAATTTTAAAATAAATTTCAATAGAAGATGGATGTGGCTTGGGTGGAGCTGGGACAGGACATCGGTGGAGTAGTGGGTGGAGCTTATTTGTCCTGTCTCCGGATCTCTAAATGTTTGGAAGTATGGAGTAGTGTGTTTAGACAAAGTAGATCCTTGCAGGGAAGTCTAGGTAGGGAATTGTCATCTGATCCTCTGTGAATTCTAGTAACAGGGCTGCAATGTATTTTACACGCTCCTGCTTCACTGAATACTCTATTAACATATTTCGTGATTGTACACTAAAGGGTCTTGTTAGTGTTAATTGCACCATATCTGCCTAACCCCATTGTGCATTGCTGTGGATCACAGAAATTAGAAACTGAGGGCTTATACCATATGAATTCCGTAACGCAGCACAATGCTCTTAATAATAGACATTAACATGTCTATTGTGGGGACACGATATGCTGACTAATTGTAGGAGAGTTCTGTGCTCCTAGTAATATCAAGAAACCATCTGATGTCATAAATATATCGATATATTGGGTATATTTTAATTGCAATATATAATGACATAAGGCTATAACTCACATTTTAATCTGGAAATTAGTGGATGGGCTTCTGTAAAGTGGGTGCCCAATATTCAAGCTCTCAGTTTCATTTTACACACTGGAGAATGTTAGCTTGAATCTGATTAGTTGCTATAGGCAACATCCCCACTTTTACAATCCTGCAGTAAATTTTGGCTCTTGACTTCGTCAATCACCATTTGAAGTTGGGTTCATTTAATAATATTAAGTCTGGGCCAAGCTCTAAAAACTTGGAGAAATCAATAGGTATNACCTCAGATGGGCTCACATGCAGCGGCGTCTGAACTTTTTTTAATGGAGGGGCTAGTCCCTCCCCTCTACCGCAACGCCTCCACCATTACCTCCCCTCACAGTGTCCCCTCTAGTTACACTGTAAGATCGGGAAGATGGTCATAGTGCACTTTACCCATCTTCCACAGAGCTGCAGTGTCTGTAACAGGCTGACTCCGCTCATGAGAGGGGGGCAGGGAGAGCGAATTTGGGGGCGCTCACATTTTATAAATTGTTCGGCCTCTATGCCACCTTTGAGTATAATTCCATTCATTTTTAATCTAATTTGATCAGAGAAGAAGTATTACAGTATAGAAAGTAAATCCATACTATTATTCCTCTGGTCCTGAAAACCTTAGAGGGTATCAAGGGCATGGGAATATGGGAGGGAGAGGGAGAGAGAGAGAGAGGAGAGAGAGAGAGGGGGAGAGACAGAGAGAGAGAGAGAGGGAGGGAGAGAGAGAGAAGGAGGGAGGGAGGGAGGGAGAGAGGGAGAGAGAGAGACAGAGAGAGGGAGAGACAGAGAGAGAGAGAGAGAGAGAGGGAGAGAGAGGGAGAGAGAGAGAATAATTACCCTATGTATTTGCAGACCTTAGTGTAATATATTAGTTTAGTTCTAAAGAGCAGAACAGAATAACACTTGCAACTGTTACTGGTAACAAATAGGTCTCAATAAATTATACTTGCTAGATCTATCTCTTGTAATGCAATAATCACTGTTACACCAAGATGCAGAGGAAAGGTCACCCTTATTTATATATACTGGACAGTGAGATTTTATCATAATAGGCATTGTTTAAAACTTAATAAAACATTTTATATGATATTTGGAGATACATAGGGGCTGATATATGAGTTTAAACACAGAGCCATCTGAATGTATGGGCACAATGGGCAGTTGCCCAAGACCCCATGATTCTAGGGACTCTAAAGCAACAGGTCACTCTGAGACCAATGTGGCCATACAGTAAGACGTTACTCCTCAGCAGGTCCATACCCAGTAAAGATAGATACTGTATGCTGGCAGCAAGTTGGCAACATGCAGCCTTCTTTTTCTTCCTCCAGCCCTCATTGTGTATACCAGTAGAATTAACAATTATAAACAGCTCCCAGTAAACAAAGAACTTCAGTTTCTGCACCTTGTGGATGTAAGGAAGCCATTTTACTAAAGTGTAGATCCAGATCCAGAACATTTATCATCAGCCTCTAAAGGTGAGTTTCCCTTAGGAGCAGCTGGGCACCTCTCCAGTGCCTGATTTTGCCACGGCTGCCACGAGAGGTGAGTATAGATATATTTTTATTATTATTATTTATTTTTTTACTGTATTTATTTATTTTACCTGGTAATGATATCATGGATTTGGGCTAAAAAAAAGTTCTGTGAATGGTCAGCTCTAGTGAAATCTATGTAAGACAGATTGGATAAAATATTCAACTAACTAATAAACAATTAAATACAAATAATAATAAAGTATCTAGTATAAATAAAGTATATTTTCCTACATTAATTCCTAAGTCTTAGGATATATAAAAACGTATCTTTTCTCTCTCTCGCTAGCTTATACATGAAAGGATTTTGTAATATTTTTCCCCATGATAACCTGGCAGCTCCATTAGGTTTACTCATTCTCAAGGTGTTGTGTATAACATATGCCCCATCCATCATGTGGATGTAGGACACTCTACTTTATTCAATAAACTGGACCTTGCCTCCTCTGCTGCCTATAGCTGCTGTACATGTTCCAGAAGAACACGTGACACACCATATCAAATTTCTCATTTCCAGGAATGCGATCTCTTCACTCTTTTAAATGCTTGCACATATATCTACCATATTAATGATCCCAGTGCTATTACTGATACAACACCCACGTACGGAAATGAAGTGAGGTTTCAAAAGAGTGACATTTCTCTAGCATGTATCTGCTTTGCAACTCATTAATCATGGCCTCTATACCCAGTATATCCAGCAACTGTAAAATATAGTAATGCAAATTATACAATGATTGGGCAATGCAAGATGTATTCATAAGGTTGGTTTTTTGTTATACTCGAGAAGTATAAACATATTAACACGATTATATATGAATACATTATATACAATACATGAAATAGCTTTTAAGTAATATTTAATATCAAATACCACTGGAATCACAATTCCCGTAAATCTCTGTTTTCCAGCAATGGTTGGTTTGTTATCAGTATAAGGATTCCTCGGTGACTATAGGAGTCTCTCTTATTCCCTGGATACATAGGAAGATTGATAATTGCTGTCAGTGGATCACTGCTACTCTAATAACCTTCCGGGATTCTATTGTCAACACACAGAAATCATTGGAGTTATGTCCTCAATTTGTCTTCCGATCATCAGGTACTGAGATTCACAGCACATTTTAATCTTCAGTGCACATAGGTAGCTGCAAGGTTGCTATTTTATTTGTTTTACAGTACAGGCACAGTATCACCTATCAGGCAGAACCTCATACAAACACTCCTATGATATCGTGGTAACATTTGGGGAACTTAGAAGGGTGTATAAATGGCGACAACACTATGAATGCATCAAGAATGTAGAGACCGAACTACCGTGTTTCCCCGATAATAAGACACTGTCTTATTTTTTTTTGGGCCCAAAAAAACACCATAGGGCTTATTTTCGGGGTAGGTCTTATTTTAATTAACATTGACAGAGATTTATGTAAACAGTTCTGATTTTATCCCCATAATGCACCCAGCCCTGCTTTTATACCCATAATGCCCCCCAGTCCTGGGGAATTCACTAGGGCTTATTTTCTGGGTAGGGCTTATTTTCGGGGTAGGGCTTATTTTCGGGTTAGGGCTTATTTTGGACAGTTTTGCAAAAATTGGGGTAGGTCTTATTTTCGGGATAGGTCTTATTATCGGGGAAACACGGTATGCTATCTACATTGAGACTGAGAGGTTATTAATAGTTAGCGCTGTGTATGAAGTAAATAGAAAGAGTAAACAGCAAATTGATGTTTACCATTGTTGTATCATAACACTAGGGTCATGGTTTAGACTATGTCTGGAATTCCTATATTCATATATATATATATATATATATATATATATATATATATATATATATATATATATATATATATATATATATATATATATATATATACATTTCTGATTTAATTGGTGATTGTGTCACTAGGTACTACATTAATGTCCCCAATGCCATTGATATTGATATACTTCTGGGAGAAAGCTCACTGAGGTTTAATATTGGTTGGTGTTACATCAGGAAATACCTGTAAAACACTGCAGAAAGGTGACAAATGTATCTGAAAGATCATGGCCTCGCCTTACAAACCATTACCACATCTAGCTGCCCGTTGAAGTGCATTTAGTTCTGTATAAGAATCACCATCATATAACTATTATGTGTCTCCTTCATACTGGAACAGCTCCACCAACACCATTCAAATGTCTTCGCACCACCTTATGCAGCGTACTTTTTTCCTGTTTAATAGCGTCTCATAAAGACGCGGAAACGAGGAGAGTTTTATTTACTGTAATAGACGGGAAAAGGAGCTCGACCAACTTTTTCCCGTCTTTGCAGGGAATTGAATCGTCCCCATTGTATCTTGTGCAATGCCACGGTCTGTGGAAAGGGACAACATATCTATGTTCTGTTCGCATGTTCTATGATGGTATTCACGGTGCTGATCAGTAGTTCACTACAAAAAATAATTCCTCAATGGTCTACTAGCCATCTTTCTCTCACCATATATATATATAGTATATTTCTTTAAATATATATATGCTTTTTATTAGCTTTATATAACAATGTTGTATATTTAATGGCCTTGATTTCAAAACATCCATGGTAGATGTCAAAGGGTTGTAGACAATTATAATATTCTTTCTGACAGTTTCTTTAAAATTGAAAATACTTTTATACTTTTACAAAACAACAGTGGGTGGTAATACACTAATGAGGATCTGTCTATAAGTAATATCGTGACTCAGTGCTTTAATGACACATCATGAGCTTCTTAAAAAACATATATAAAATATCTATTAAATTTTTTTTAAAATATATGAATACATACATAATAATGCAATATATGAATACATACATATTAAAAGGAATAACAATAATTGTAAAATCTATTTTAAAATAACTACTGACTCCAGTTACCCCCATATGTTCTCAAGCTAATTCACAGAATGAACCAAAGAATAAAGATAAGGGACTTGACAAAGTGTTTTTGGATGATGACAATATATTGATATGAAATTTATTAATTATGCAACATTATTACATTGATATATTGAGTTGTGTAAGTNAGTGAATAGGTTTATTAATGCCATCTGTAGTGTCATAAGAAATCTAGTTGGAACTGGATTTCCATGTGGTCATGGACAAAGGGACATTCCTTNAACCAGCAAAGAAAGAGGTAATTAAGAGATGACCAGAGACCAGGATGTCTTTCCCAGCCCCCATCCTAGGACAACAAGTACAAGGAGNGTGGTAACATCGCCTGCGCCAACCACTCATCTGCTGATCCCCTCCCAATCTGCTACCCCTTCACCATGCTCCGTCTGAAAGAAAACAACAGTTAAAGGACACAGACACAAAAGGAAAGGGGAGGGAGGGAATTCAGCTGCAAAATGGTGACCTTGCCAATAAAATCAGTGCNTTATATAAACTATTAACAAACCCCACCCCCCGTTACCTTATGACCTTAATTACCCAATAGCTTGCTTCACCCACAAAACCTTCCAGCCCACCCCCCAATAACCTTAACCCCTTGGCTGCTTGGTGCCTGCAGGATGTGGCTGCCTGCTGTTTATGCACCTGTAGCCCTATGGGGTCTTGGGTTCACTTAGGTGGCAACATGAGGTGGTACTTCGAAGTATTTGATATATTTTGGGGTCAGTGACAGCTGCCATTACTTTCCTGTCACCCTGTGATGCCGCGGGAGTGACAGTTAAACGAGGGCCGTACATGTAGGGCGTTTGTCTTTGAAGACCCTCGTCCTTCGTCGTATATATACGTATATATATGGCGCAGGGTCGGAAGGGGTTAATAATATTTTATATCATTACCTGCCTCTATGCCTCTGAGCTAAGCCTGAACCATGTCCCAGCTAAAAGCGCATATGGAAATGGCGGAGGCGCAAGGAGGCATATGGAAAGGGCGGAGGCGCAAGGAGGCATATGGAAAGGGTGGAGGCAGAGGCGCAAGGGCACAGAGTCGGGCTTTGCGTCCGACTACGTGCTATCTAATGGCTGATCTGTGCATGCGCAGATCGGCAAAACATCGCGTCTCCGCCAGCCTGGCAGCTATGAATCAGGTCCATGTACTGTAGTTTATGTAGTTTATGAGTTCTTTGTTCCAAAGTAAAGCATATTTTCTGTAAGCAACATAATTCAAATGAATTTAGCCCCTACATTGCAACATGGTTTTTCTCAGGTGTACACCTAAACAACAGATATAAGAGCTCTTTGTATGCACGAATAATGGAACCCCCATTTAATATTTAGACATTTACTTAGATAAAGCTACATAATAATTCAAACGAGCATGTGCTCTCTCTGGACAGATATGATTAATACACTCATTTAGGGATTTAATGGTCACTTAGGAGCCTAATTAAGGGAATAAACAGTGTTTCCCCCCAAAGAAATATAAAAGTATAATAGTTAACACAGATATTGCTCTTAAACTCCCCATTAAATAATGTAAAATACAGATTTCAGCCTGGCTCCAGTTCTGTTATTATCCGCTGTGCATCCTGAACAAATGATGCTACCTAGATATTTAGTATGCTGACAATTCAGGCTGTTTTGTCATTTTTATGTTCAGATGTTGCTGTAGTATTGATGTGAATAATTTTAGTAATTAGTGCTGGCCTCATAATGCCCATTTATCACATCTCCCTGGAGGAAATATCAAATCTACTTTATAAACTTTCATTAGAAATACTATCTGCGACTCGCCTAAGCCTCTTTTTTACGACATTGTTCTTGCCTGAGCTGCAAAAAAATGAAAGGTTCGTTAAATGAAGGGCGACTGCTGAGGCACAAAACAGAGGTGCAGGCAAAGCCTTTACTGATTTAAGTAATACAACAATTCAACGGTGCCAAAACAGTTGAAATATGAGCAATACTATGAGATTATGGCATATTTAAGACATATCATGCATGCCTCCCGATTCCAGCATGACAGTCTTCATTTCGAGTGACTGTCCAGCTATCCCTGCATGCAAAAATGGTAGAATTCCGACCTAAAAACATACCGGTTGGTCAATTGGCAGCTGACGGATTTGTCCCTAGTGTATGTGTATCCCGAATAAATAAGCAGAAATAATATTAATCTAATTGTGATTTATTGTGCCATTTGTTTATTATACTCTCATTAGAATAATCATTTGACTGCATGCAATCAAAGTCTTTCTCCACCACACCTAATTTGAATTATTTATACCTAGCATAGTGTACACAATTAAGGATGTGACATGATGGAAACCACTGTAACGGCTGCGAGTACTATGCTGGCCTTTATTAATGAAGCACATGTGCAGAGGCTGCGCATATAGAAGCCGGAGCCTCTGTGCTTATGGCTCTGGCCTTTCGCTGCGGCTGCCTGGAATCCTGAACAGGGGGGGAATTCAGTAAATGACGATTTCCAGAAATCGTCAATGGCTGACGATTTTGTTGACGAATTCCACAAATGTGTATTCACTAAGTGACGAATGTGTTTTTTTTCGTCATTTTGATTGACGTTTACAGATCGTCAATGGGATATCGCGGTGACGATTTTTGCCATACAATGGATACAAAAATGGAATTCACTAACTGACGAATATTGTATTCTCCCACACATCGTCATG